>JBAGKO010000008.1:28383373-28420814 GCA_037177275.1 Acacia concinna
AGGTAAAGTATGAGCATAACTTATAGCATGACATGCATTACATTACGTGGTTTTTTGTTGTGATTCTGTTACTAAGGTTTCCCAATAAACCTTACCCTCTCTACAATACATGTGAGAGTTTAGAAAGAGCCAGGACAAGGGAACATGTTTAGAGATAGAGTTTTGTTTTCCTGTTTCTTGGCATGTAATCATATATAATGTGAACAGTGTATCTTATGGATTTTGGTTTTGTGCCTCTATTAATGAGAAAAGCTGCTTCTCTGTTTGTTTGTGTCAAAAATTTTAATTTTTCTGTTTCGACATACGGACATGTCAGTGGTTTCAAATGTCACTATGAGGGAAGGTAAGGGTTCCGAAAAGTGGTATGTTACACCCGGTCCCAGGAAGGTCCCATTTTGTTTTTTAAAAATTTACTTAATTAAATATTTTTTTCATATTTTTTATAAAAGTAATTATTTAATAACTAATAAGACTATAATAATTATATTAAATTGATCTGGAGTTTAAAAATGATGTTTATTGTTATTATTTCCATCTTTATTATTATTTTTATACCGTATATAATTAAGTTTAGTATTACAATATATGCGATTTAAGTCTATCTAAAGATGTTATACACATATTTTGAAAGGATAACTTAATTAATATGAATAAAAATACACAAATAAAATGTTAATTTAATTGATAAAATAAAAATAATAAAACCCGAGACCGTGATTTCCGAGGGTGATCCCGGTCTTGGCCGGGATCATTAATATTGATCCCGGTCCTAAACCCTGCCAGGATCGGGATTTTCTCGGGATTTTGGGCTGGGAGTACCGGGACCGGGATTATTTGAACACCCCTAATGGCATGGGTTTAGGGTTCAACCGACCATATTAAAATATTATGATTTAAGTGATAATGATAAAATAGCACTATATATACATGAAAATTAAAGAAACATACAAGTAATTTATAATAATAAAATAGGTGACAATATATTAATATATATTTTTTAAATTTCACAAATAAATGGACAACATTATTTTTTTCCTTTTTGTGAAAACTGGTTCAACAGGTCGATTTTCTCGGTTTGACTGGCCTGAGGCCAATTTGACCCTCCCTGGTTTTGCTTCATTACAAACCGGACCCGGTCGACCGGTCTGGTATGGTTTTTCATACTTTATATAATATAATTAAGTGATTTATTTTACTTCATTGACCTCTCTAAAAAATATCAACCAGGTATTATAATTAGGCCCAGAGGTAGTATAAATATCACAATAAATTTACATGTAATATATACTCCCTCCAATCCTAATTATAAAACCCAATTGACTTTTTTAGAGAATTCTAAAAAGGGATAAAGACAAATAAATACCCTGCAAATATGAGAAACTCAGAAAAGTGACTTGAATTTCGGAAAGGACAAATGAGAGGCGATAACAAAAACTCAATAGAGAATGATTAAAACTAAGTAGATAGTGACTAAAACAAAATGACTAAAACTAAAAAGAGAATACCTAAAATTCAACAGAAAATGACTAAAACATGACAAAGTTTTCGCCCCTCATATGTCTTTTTCGAAATTCGAGTTACTTCTCTGAGTTTCTCATATTTGCAGGGTATTTATTTGTCTTTCTCCCTTCTTAAAAATCATTTAATCATGTTATTATTAATTATATGTTTTTTACCTTTTTTATTTTTCTGAAATTTTTTGTTATAAGTTTTAAATATCACAATATATATATGTAATATATATAATAAAATTTATGTTATTTTCAATCATTTCCCATAAAAAAATTACTTTTGAAACTTTCAACTAAACAAGTTTTATTTTTGTTTAAGTAACTTATACCATCATTATTGCAAATACAAATCAGATGACTTAATTTTACTTTTACAAAAATATAATTGTAAATAAATTACTTTTACAATTTTTTTTCCAAACACACCCTTAAAGGATCCCGCTATAATTAGCATTATTGCCTCTTGTTTATTTTATTCATTCGTCAAGAAAAAAAACGCGCGCGAAAATAGTTCAGGTTTGTAGCCAAAAGAACTATAGAGTGCTAGTTACAATTGTTAAACTTTATTTTTTAAAATACACATGGCAAGCTTCAAGGATACTTGAAGATACTGCTCCTCTATCTACTATAAGGGTACATTTCATCTATAAAAGATTTGTCTTTAAGATACTTACCCTTACTAAATATTGACACTTCATCTTGTAACCATATACATTGTTAAACTTTATTTAAACGGACTACTAATACTAGCACGCACACATAAGAAAGTAATATGCTGTGGAAGTTACCTTTTTGTTTAGCATTAGCAATTCTTAAATCTAAGGCACTCGCTCACAGCAAAGGGAAAGCTGGTACAAATGACTAAAAGAGAAAAATTAGTATGTGATTTGTTTCCAAATTGCCAAGGGTTTGGTTTTTTAAACCTAAATTTGGTAAAAGTTAAAGGATTAAAGCTTGAATTATTTCAAAAAAGGGAAAATTTCAAAAAAAAAAAACTCTAGAAATGGTAAAAAAATAATTTATTGCCGTGAAAATTTTAGATAGTCCTTAAGTAGGAATCTATAATTTTTAGAATTTTGAAATTTTGTAAAATTACATAAACGCCCTTGAATTTTCAGGGCAGAAGTGTTTCTATTTACAGCAGCAGAAGCATTTAGTTAACATGTATTTAAGTTGCAAATCGTTGTAACTATAGATACTATTGCTTTGAAAATTTAGGGGTACCTACGTAATTTTACAAAATTTCAAGATTAAAAAAATTCTGAACTCCTACCAACAACTAATCTTCAATTTTCATATTTCATAGCACTCAATTATTTTTTTACCATTTACATAGTATTTTTCTAGATTTTCCCCTCATAAAAAAGCCAGTTAGTAAATTAAAAATTGCCTAGATACACTGTCCCCGAAGGATAGAAGGTTACATGAAGAAAATTACAATAATTAAATATTTTACTAAAACTGGAAACCAAAAGCCAAAAATAACGCCAAATTACTTTTAGCAAATTGTTTTTTTTTTGCCAAATTAAGGGAATAGGCTTGTTTGGGTTAATATCTTTATTGTCAAACCAAATTTTTGGTTTTTATCCATATTGTTTCAAATAGTTGGTTTTTGTTAATTATTTATATAATTTTATAAGGACTTTATATAAATTTAAGTATAGAGACTAAAATAAAAATTAATTAAAATTATAAGGGCCACTCTTTAAGCTTAGATAAAAATTTTTGAAAATAAGGAAGTAAAACAAAAAATTTAAAATATAAGAACTAAAATCAAACTTCCATAAAAAAAACTAACAATAATATTAATTAGGGGTGAGCATTAGGTTTTCAGTAAAAATTGAACAACCAAAATTACAAAATATTTATAACTGACCAAAAATAACCGAAATATTTTGGTTCAGTTGGGTTATTAACTTAATTAATCAATCTTTTTTATTTATTATCTGTAGAATAATATATATATATAAATACATTTTTTAAAAAATTATTTGTATCCTTAAGATTAGATTTAGGGGATGAAATATATAAGATTAATTAATTAAATTTTAAATATAAATAGATTTTATCTAATATAATTCAAAACTCACATCTATTTAATTTTAAAAACATGCATTTATCAAATAGTATATATCAAATATAATTATATTATATATATTTTGGTTCTAACTGAATTTTTTTTTCTTATAACAAAATTCAAATTAAACAACAAAGTTTAAAAAAAATTAAAATTAAGATTTTACCAAAAATTGAATTGAAAAAATTGAAAATGATTCGATTCAATTAGGTTTCAATTTGGATTTAGTTTTACTCATGCTAGTACTAAACCGACATCATCTCCTGGAAAAGCTTGGGAAAACAAACAAACTTTTTGAAGTTGGCTTGGAAAGCAGCATTGTGGCCTCTAAAAGCTAAAACCAGACATCCCATCATCCAGCAAAATAAAGTATAATAAAGAGAGCCATAAAACTACAATATTGAGTTTTAAACTTTTAAAAATCATCAACAAAATCAATATCAAATAAGTTTGCCTTTAAATCCCCTACGCCAATATGCCGAGACAACCATTAAATAGTGGTTAAAAAAAGTAAGTATAAAAAATAATCAGGATGTAATTTTATTTTAAAAAACAATAATAAAAACAACAACAACAATAATAAGAAGAAGAAGAAAAAGAAGGTAAAACATAACAGTATCATTTAAATTTTAAATCAGTCTTAATGTCTATAGGAGTAATAGGATTAATTAAACTTATATAGCAATTTACAACTCTATTTTATAAAAAATGATTTATTTAAGATTTTAAAATTGAAAAGATATTTTTTTCCCCATTCTCCTTATATATATTTTTTAAAATTTTTTGATCAAGTAGTAATTTTTCAAATCAAAATAAGGTAAATAGTAATTTAGCTTAGTATTGGCAGTGTGGGTCTTGTCTTATCCCTACCCCCAAATAGCCCAGCAGGCCACGCAGGAGGATCCAAGGTTCGTTCTAGGTGTCGTCCCTTCAGCCTCTCCTCACTCATCATCCCGCAGCTCTCCCCCACTCTCCCAACAATCTCCTCTCAAAATCCTCATGGCCGCGACTACCACATTCTCCAGGCTCCTCTCAACCACCGTCTCCGCCACCGCTGTCACATCCCGCCTTCCTTCCAAATCATTTTCCTCCGCCCTTTCTTCTAAATTCTCTATAACCCCTTCATCCCTCAAATTCAACCATCGCCGCCCTATTTCCCTCCCACTTTCTGCTTCTTTCACCACCAAATCAACCATTTCCGCCACCATCTCCGTCGGCGACAAGCTCCCCGAAGCCACCTTCTCCTTCCTCGATGCTGCCGACGATGTCAAGACCGTCACAGTCTCCGAACTCACCAAGGGCAAGAAGGCCATTTTCTTTGCTGTCCCCGGCGCCTTCACCCCAACCTGTTCGCTGAAGCACGTTCCCGGCTTCGTGGATAAATCCGCCGAGCTCAAATCGAAAGGAGTCGACACAATCGCCTGCATTTCGGTCAACGACGCCTTCGTGATGAAGGCGTGGAAAGAAAACTTGAAGATCAACGATGAGGTGCTTCTCTTGTCCGACGGCAACGGGACGTTCACCAAGGCGATTGGGTGCGAGCTCGATTTGAGTGATAAGCCTGTTGGATTGGGTGTGCGGTCTAGGCGATACGCTCTTCTGGCCGAGGATGGTGTCGTGAAGGTCGTGAACTTGGAGGAAGGTGGGGCGTTCACATTCAGTGGTGCAGAGGATATGCTGAAAGTGCTCTAAATTCTGAAACCAAGGTGAGCCAGGCCTTCGTTACTTTCTTGTTTTGCGGATTATGGTAGTACTCCACTATGAGATTACTGTTTTTGTATTTGGCCAGTGAATCAAACTTTGATATGATGAATAAACAGAACCAGTCTTGTCATGAACAAGAAAATGTTTTGTTGTGATTACTCCATGCACTTAACAAAAAAGGAAAAATAAAAGGATGGAATGTAACAGAGTAATCGTCTACATTAGAATGGTCAAGTGTTTGATTCAGGATCTGTCCGAGAAACTCCTAAATTTAACTTTCTTGGAGTCAAGACAAAATTCTTTTTACATGTTTATTTTAAAATCGTAAAAATTATTCTTAAAAGTTAAATCCAATCGTGCCTTTGTTGAAAGGGCGTCTATAATGTTGTGAAAAACCTGCCAATTATTCAAACAAGCTGTATCATGTCGGAATCACTTTGAAATTTGCATCAGAGCATGGAAATGAACACATTATTTTGATTTCCTTCACAAAAACTTTCCAGGGTATTGGTGGCCGATTTTGTAAAATAGAATTTCCACAAGTCGTATTGTTATTACACGAATTATTAAACAAGCATGACCACACGATTTGCATGTTTCTCGTGGAGCCTGTATACGTATTTGATGTTGGCATATCTCCTTTAAACTGGCGAAGCTTTCAATCCGAGTTACGTCTAAGGACGCTAATCTTAAGAGTTATTCCGCAACCACCGGCTTAACTAGAAGCAGCACTCCCCAAATTAAAATGGATTCTTCCTGCGACTACAAGGTGAGCAAAACAACAAAATATAAAAGCAACCAGCTAGTGAAGGAAGAAGAAGCAGAGAGAAACACAGAGGAAGAAGTGAGAGCTAGATACACAGACCTCTTCCATGCTCTACTTTTTATAGGCTCTCCATGCATCCGAACATTGGGCAAAGTTTAATGGCTATAAACACGATTGAAACAACGGATTTGAACGTCCAAATATTGAGTGCATATGTTTTGAACGTTTAGTGATTGAGTGCATCTGTTTCGAAATCTGAAAAATAATTGCTTGCGGTTTTAGACGTTGGAAATCACAACTGGTTAATGGATGAAGATAAGATCCAGCCAATGAAATGTAACTGAAACATGATCTCAAATTCAGATGCCTCAAATCATGATTTTTCTGGTAAGCCATTTTCCATAAAAATAAATTCAGACTTTTCAAAAACTTATTTGATAAAAAGTGCCTAGTCCGTATTTAACTCGTGCGCAGGGGAAAATCGATAGATTTCAACCGCGCTTGCCCACTTGAGGCTCATCGTTGTGGGCATGAGCCCACTCTCTTTTTAAGTTTTTTTACAAGCCCAACATAATAAGTTATCTTATATACCATTGAATTTCCTCTTTCTAAAATGTGAGATTATTTTATTTTCTTTTTACGTACACATGTTCCAACATTTGATTCCAGCACTTCAATAAGCATATTGCAAAGATTGTGATAAGCACCTGAATATACTTGACACACTTTTTAATGACCGTTTAGAAGCCGACTCAAAAAACACAGTATCCAAAACGAATTCTTTTACCAAGAACCACCTTAGGGAAATATAGTTTTGAAACGCAGCCTTGATGAATCAACTGTGTTATTGGAGTGTAGAAACAATGGAAATCGTCCGCAGAGTTCCATTGTGTTAGGGCTACAAATGAGTCTTATACCTCATCCAAATTACGCCTTGTTGATGCAACTTCTCCGATGCAATTCAGCCTCGCTTCACTAATTACAACCATTAGTCACGTCAGCCAAGTGATTTGCGAAGCTTAATCATGTGAGACGGATATAATCTCTATAACCCAATAGCACATGCTAGTGACCTTGCCATTCAATTGTGAGGAGACGAGTTGGATTTGAGCTCTGCAACTCAAGTCTGAGGAGACGGTTTGAGTTTCTTGCAGCGAACCCTTGTCACCAAGTCCAGAAATTAGTTTATAACAGAGACGTTTGTTCAAGGTCAATCATGATAACGGAAGTTAAAACGTGTCATTAAGACATTCTTTTAAACTTAAAAAGAGCTATATAAATACTTACCCTAAATCCACAGTGAAATTTAAACTCACGTTATGAGTATTAAACCAAATCCTTATCAAACAGGGCCGATTGATGTTCAGCTTCTTCTTCTTCTTCTTTTTTAAAAAAATCAAATTAAAAAAAGGATGGAGAAGATGGCAGGTCGAATTTCTGCATATGGACCAAAAGTGAGATTTTTACTTTAATTCACTTCATCCCCATGAAATATTTTAGAGAGTGAAATGGTTATGGTTTTTTTTTTTTTTGTTTTTTGGTTACAGAGAATTCAAAATAGTTGAAAGCAGCATGTTATGATGCCGACTGACGCTCTCTCACATGATCTCATTCTCTCACTAAAATTGTTTCTTTTAAGAATCGGATGAAGAAATTGACCGGTATATTGACAACTGTTCGGTAGATTGCATTAATGGGATAGATCGGAAGTTAGATCCTTTGGATGTGCCATCTACAAAGATCTCTTTAAAGTGAATTTGTTTTGTGTTTCTGGTTGTCCACATAACTCCTGCCAACTTCCCATCTACAAAGCGAACTTTAATAAATGCATACACAGGGAAAAGTGCGCATGAACCTTTAACCACAGTCCACAGGTGCTGCTGACCCCAAGGGCAAAAAAAAAAAAAAAACCAATGAAGTATTTGTATAATCTTTTTCCATTTCTTCAAACTGTAAAAACGAATACAATGTAAAGAACCCAAAAAATAGAAACAAGTAATGGCGATGATGAAAAAAACTTCTAAAGAATCAAACAAACAATCCATCCATCCATCCAATCAAAAGATGTTTTGCTCTATAAAGTATGCCGACGCCCCCAGTGCTGTGTTTCTTCTCTTCTTCTGTATACTCCATCTTCCATGGCAGCAACTTTGTCTGTGATTTAATTTCCTTATCTTTCCTCACTATTCACAATAAAAACTAATTCAATTCTTTCAAAGTCACTTACTTTGATTATGCATATGCCTTTTTCTTTGATTTGTTTTTTTTTGTACTAACAAGTAACAATCTATAATTGCCAGAACCCTGATGAAAACACAGTACTATATTACAGAGCAGAGAGAGAGAATAATTGCACAGAAACTGGAATATTGCCGAATGAGTGAGAGTCTTCTAGGAGTTGGGAACGAATGTGCCAACATATCCAAAAGCCAAGATAAAGAAGGCAATTGCTTGCATATAAAGGAAGATAAAGTAGTGATTTTTCCCGAACAGCACATCGTAGCAAGCACAGAAGAAGAGGTAGAATCCAACTCCAAGTTCCAACAAGTGAACCCTAATTAATGATAGTTTGACACAGAGCTAGTAAGTTCTTGTGATTCATATAAAGCGTTGAATGTTACTTGATAAAGCAGCCAGAGATATATAGTACCTGTCTCCAATCCTGAATCGAGGCTTCTTAGGTGCTTTAGCTGCAGCTTTAGCCTTAAGAGCATCTCCTAGCTTCTCAGTGACAACCCATTCATTCACTCGACTAGCCTCTAGCAGACCAATGATCGTGGCCTTTGTCCGATGAAGAGACATGCAATTCTCAAAAAGAATCCAGAAGACCAGCAAATGAAGCGACCTTAACACAAAAAACACGTTCAACAAAATCAATACCAAGTACAAGAAGAACTTCTAGGTATGCTGGTTTGGTTACGAATAGAAAGGGAAAAGAACAAGGCCAACCTCGGAGTTCCGACCGCGTTGAGGAGGGTGATGATGGAAGGGACATATACAGCTCCCCACTTTGGGACAACAACCTCAGGTACCAAAACTGTGGCAGGTAACACAATGCAGTAGAACACAAATGTGTTGACGTGGGCTACCACCTTGCGAACGAAGAAGAAGCTGTAAATGACATGTATCTTCTTCCACAAGGACACTTTCTGCACATCATATAAATTGACAAACTCAGAGGGATGAAACTAGTTTGAAAAATAAGAGGACATACGTGCATTAGTTGTTGGTTCTCACCTTGTTTCTTACAATCTCCATAACCATTTTCCTGAAGAGATTTGCTGGCCCGCAAGACCACCTGTGCTGTTGGAAGCGGTAGGCCTTGAAAGTGCTAGGCAATTCATTCTTAACCTGTTCCAGAATTAACATCTCAGTAAAAAAACAAAAAGATATGAATTATTAGAAAGGATCATATTAGAAAGCATGAAAATTTTGAGAGAAAGAAACCTGGATGTTGCCCAAGAAGAGGAATTTCCAGCCTTTGAGACTGGCTCGGACAGCAAGGTCCATATCTTCTACAGTGGTCCTATCCTTCCAGCCACCAGCCTCGTTCAGCGCTTCAATCCTCCATACTCCCGCAGTCCCTGATTTTAATATTTGCTTCTCATTTCACTTTCATCCAAAAATTGGACAGAAAAAGAGAATAATTCGGAGTTTTGATTTATGGTAATAGATTCCAATTGCAGTAATAGTAGATAGCGTTAGTTACCGTTGAAGCCAAAGAAGGAGTAAGTGGAAGACCCCACTTCTTGTTCCACGGTGAAATGGTAATCCAGCGACATCTCTTGCATCCTGGTCATCAAACACTCATCGGAATTCACTGCAAAGAAAAAAGGAAAAATAACAAAAACAGCCACGTCAGCAACGGAGTAGTTGAGAGGTTTTTAACCAACGCGGTACTCTACTTCACTATTTGTCTATTTTTACTACAATGATTTTAGCGGAAGAGATGGGCGAAATGAATTCATTTGTCGGTTAGTAGAAAGAGACAGTGACTGGGGAATGAGGTCCACCATTAAAAGCTGCACATGCAGCTGCCGGGGATACAGAAAGAAGGGAAGAAGAAGAGGATGGTGAAAGAGATGAAGCAAAGCAGAATAATAGTAGTAACAATAATGATGACATCAACGAACCACAATGATTCCATCAAAGAAGAAGAAGGAAATATCTATATATATATATATATAATGTCATTCACATGAGAGTATGAGACAGATATACCCTTCCTTTTGACACACACATGCTCTTTTCATATGTGGCCACGACCTCCAATACTAATACTAATCATAATTTAAGGTCATGGACCCCTGTCCGAGCCTAGGTGTTCTGCTTCAGCACATGTCCTTTCCTATTCTAGGATACTGAAAATCTACTTTACCCCTTCTTTCTTACTCATCTCACCATTCTTTAATCTTACTCAATAGTCAATAACACAAATATATTCATTACTTTTCTGATCTGAAGAGGAAAAAACTTTACTACAATATGTGAGGGGTTGTTTTGGCCGGAAGGGCGTGATCTGTGTTATATATGTTAGTCTTACAAGTATATTGCTACAGTACCTTCAAACAATCTATAAACAGAATTTATGTCTCATAGGATTTTCCTCAACAAGGTTGTAACTTGTAAGTAGTGAAGGGTGAGCTATGCTAAAAGAGGGTTAATTATAAACCCATAAGCATAAAAAACCAGTTTCTCTGTTTCTTCCTCTACTTACTGACCTTGAACACACTTTCCAAAATAGACATTGATTCCTTTTCTCTCAAGCCTTTCCTGCTTCTATATTTAACTCTTCTATTCCAACTAAGATGTGGTCCAACTCTTATCTGACTTTACGGCTCCAAAAGCTAGAACAATTAATTGCTGTTATTTTTTGGTGTATCTAATTACTGATATAAATGAGTGAATCACTATTTCAATCGCATTAAAGGTTAAAAAACACACGAGAACTATTATTTTTTATTAACTTATCATTATTACAACATCATGCCCAATGATCCATCAGATTACGAGTTCGTTCATGACTTTTCATGACAGATTGTACAGAAAAAAGTTGTCGTGCCCTCTGTTACAGGCCACTGGACAAAAGAAAAGAATCAAGACCATGCATCACGTCCACTAATTTTTGTATAATAGCAGTTCTTGGAGGGTAGTTCAAACTTTATAAAGTGGGCCGCATCTCAACAACAAAAGAAAAAATAAATAAAGCAAGAAGACGATACAAGATGCATACGTGCCTTAAATCTAAGACAACCAAGGACGACTCTACTGTAATTTTTGTAATGTCATGGAACCACCACGTAGGACCTACCTCTCTCAGGCAAGAGAAAATTTCCAAAAACCAAAGGAAAAAAAAAAAAATCCCACCGACAGTTTTCTAGAGAAACACTGCTTATAGAAATTGTCATCGGAAAAAAACAAGATTCATGGGAGAGAAAATAGCAGCCATTGGACAGGAAAAAGGGGAAAAAAATCTTAACAACAAAAAAGAACAGCGGTTAATGAGAGTAAAAAAATTAATTACCAAATTTCCAGCGAGCCTGGACGAGGGCGATTTCAGGATTATGAGCAAGGAATGGTATGGTTCGCCAGAGGAAATCAGGCTCAGGTTGAAAATCAGCGTCAAAAATGGCAACATAATCGCAGTGCTTCACGTAGTTATGTTTCATTCCCTCTTTAAGAGCACCTGCTTTGTAACCATTTCTGTTGTCTCTTACCTCGTACTTTATGTTTATCCCTTTGCTTGCCCATCTTTGGCATTCTAGCTCCACCAAAGCCTGCAAAAAAGAAAATTTTGTTTTCTCGTTCAGTTCCCCAACATTCTTAATCAATCAAACACAATTGTATTATTATAATAATCAGTGTGTGTGGATTTTTGCTGTTCACCTTAATTGTCAGGTCTGTGGAATCATCAAGAACTTGTATTACGATTCTGTCCGAAGGCCAAGAAAGCCCACATGCTGCTCCAATGGAAAGCTGATAAACCTGCAGATCCAACAGAGCTCAACCAGAATTCTGATTAACTGTGTATACTGGAAACTAAAACCCAAGTGGGTAATATTAAGTTGTAGTTTAGTAGTACCTCTCTTTCGTTGTACATTGGGATTTGAACGAGGACCATAGGATAAGCTGAGTTACCCAACTCGAGGTCATCCTTAAGTGGCTCCCATTTGTAACGCTTCTCTGGTTTCCGACCAAAGAGCTTCAACAGAGTAATGACAACGCCCATGTACACTCTCTCCACGAAAAGCATCAAAGACATGACCAAACACAGAAACACTGCAATTCGTAGCATTGGAACCACCAATGGCAATTTGATTTGATCCCAAATGAACCCAAGTTGTGTAGTAATGTCATCTCTGGCTCCTTGAAATGCATCTGGAAGAACAGTGGTGGATGAAAGACGATCCATTTGGCTTTTTTACGGTAATGGGTCGTCAGAGAAACAGAGGAGATGAAACCCAACAGGGAGGAATTAAAGAAGCAAACTTTTGATAAAGGAGGAGGAATATTTTTGTTTGGTCGGTATTTTGCTTCAGGGTCACGCAAAACAATGGAGGCAGAGCTGGAATGTTGTTAAATGTGGCTAAAACAAGAGTGCAAGCTTGAAGATAAGTGAGGAGGATCCGGAACAATGAGGCCCCAGAAGTAATAGCAGAAGCTAAACAAGACAAGAAGTAAAGTTTTGAGGGTGCTTGACTCTATCCTCTATCTTCTTTTTCTTCTCTCTCAGCGTCCTTCTTTTTCTCTGCTTCTGTAATCAATTCAATGGAATGAAGAAGCAGACAACATTTACAGAAGCAGAAGCAGAGAATTAAGGAGCTTCGTGATTGTCAATATATAATTATTAATAAAACAAAAATGAGAGAGAGAAAGAGAGGGGGAGAGGGGAGGGGGCTCAGGGGAGTATTGTATGTGTATGGGTGTTGTGTCTGTGTGTGGTTGGGTTTTTATAATGTGTTCGGCTCTCTGTGCTTTAATCACCCCAAAATCCTGATTTAGCACCAAGCAAAAAGAAAAAATTGAAAAGAAAAAGAGAAAATTGCTTTGCGGTCCCGATCAAAAGAATTTATATAAAATAGATCACATAAAATCACATAATTGTAGTAAAGTTTCAATTAACAACACTATAGACTTTCATGGGGTTATCATTAACAATTTCATTAACGTCATTAATAATTTTATAAGACTTTACTATAAATATGGGATTTTACATTATCTTTTTGATGTAAAATCTTTTCTAAACTTCAACACAATTTTCAAAAAATAGAAATAGTGCCAAAATAGAATCAAAGACTGAAATGGAATGAAAATGGGCATAATAACAATGCAAATAATGATTACATTCTCATTCTTGGGTATGTGATTTTCTTTTAATGGTGTCAGTTTTGCACATGTGTATAAAAAGATAAAGAATAGTCTGATATGCTTCCCAGTTCCCATGGCTCTCTATGATAAGAACACTGTTACAGAATTAATATATTACTATAGATAAAGTAAAATGTGTATATATATGGTAATCTATATACTAATACTGTAATTTGCGTGTGAATCACGGAATATCTACAGTTTTTTCAACAGTGAAAAATCTTGTGTGGCATGTTCTGATTGGTTGGTATTGGGGATCGTTTGTCTGTGAGGGTTTTCAGGGCAGAGAAACAAACAAATCAAAATTTGCTGACTGCATTAAAAAGTTTTCACTATAATTCAATGTAATTCAAGGCTTTTATTATTATGCCTTCTTATTTTTATAATAAAACACTAACTAATAAATATTATTTCTAAAGAATATTTAAATTTTTTTATGTTTGCTCATATTTAATACTAGTAGTGAGAGAGTGTAATAATTAATATATTGTTATAGTTTAGTATAATTAGTAAAGATAATATTAAAAATTATTTGTATTTTAGGACAAGTTTAATAATTTTATCCATTTTTATTTGTTTATGATAATTATTAATTAGTAACTTATAAAAAGTAGCAGATGGAGTATTGTATTGCCTTTAAAGGTTAATGTTAAAACTCTTCTAATAAGCATGCGATCTGAATCTAAATTCGTGTTCCACTATTTATAAATGTGAGACCATTTATCATGTCAACTAGTATGTTGTCCATATTTTTAGAGAATTGTAATGACATAATTAATTAACTTTTTTTCCTAGTGGATTAGTTTAATTGACATGTTTTATGAATCAAGAGCACATTGCTAATTATTTATATGAGTACTAATTATTCTTTAAATTCTATGGAATTTTGAGGAACAAAAACTAAAATCTCACCCAGATGCGTGTAAAGTTAACACTACTTTAGTATATTAATATTTCATTTATGGAGAGTAAATAATAATTATATTTTACGCCCTTTTCAACCCAGTCGAAGCTTTGCCCGGGGGGGACCCCTTATCTAAGCGAATGTTTACGGTAAATGAATTTTTTTTAATAACTAACAATGTAAAATTTGTACAGGTAATGAAAACTAGAATGGTCATCAAATCAATTGAGGTATTAGGTTAAGGGTTAGTGAATTATATCAAAATCAAATCGGAGCTAAACCGGTGAATATATGAAAATTTCAGGCTTATTTATATGAAATTCTAAATAAAAAGCGAAAAAAATTATTTTTTTAAAAAGGATCGGATTAAACCATCGGACCAATTTAACCGCCAGCTCAGGAGTTCTCTGCAGGTCAGGTCTGGGCTTACAAACATGGAGCAGCATTATTCCATTTATCAGATATATTTGAAGGAACAATATTTTTTTTTTTGGTGGTTTCATGCTAGTTGAGCCTTACCTGTACCCAATACCTATATTTAAGTAGTGTATGTGCCACATAAACTACTTTAATAGTGTTAGTGTCACATAAAATAAATTAATATCATCAAATATATAACCAAGTCATTTCCAAAGTTTATAGACTAATTACTATAAACAGCATAAATTTAAGAGATCAAAGCCATATGCTTTAAATTCAAAGGATCAAAATAAAAGTTCGGTCAAATTTAAAGGATTTAAAGTTATATTAACTCTAAATATCATCAAATAAATGAATCTGACGTGTCCCGGCCCATGCATCGTGTGATAACAGTAGCAGCATTTTACTTTGTCTGTGGTAAAGAAATTTTGATTTAATTAATGGGCAGAAAATAAAAAGATTGATGTAATTAGAATAATTTGAGACTTGTTTAGAAAAACAATTAAAATCTTAAAAAAAAAAATTCAACCGTAATTTACAGAATACAGAATAAATATGTAAGGAACTAAAGACTACAAATAGTTTTGTCTTAGGTTATATAGATGTATTTATCATAATCAGTATTAGGCAGACAGTTGGCTTAGTGTTTAGATGGAGTTTGCCAGCGAGTCGTGCAAAGGTTATAAGCAATTTTTAAGTAATGTTCCACCGTAGGATAGGATTATACACATTACAAAAACACCTTACACTTTTAATAATTATTAATCAATCAATATCATCAATAAATACAATAAAGTAAAATGAAAAATCATATTATATATTGATTATATTTTTTACTGGTCACAACCATCCTGCGATTAATTAATTATTAATTACTAACAACAAAACTTATCTCAATCTCAAGTATTATAAATTATGAAGCCCAGAGTCTAATTGTTTGGGGAAAAAAAAAAAGAAAACAAAAACTGCATAAAACAACTACAACGTAACAACTTCGACATTCACATTCAGAGATGAAAGGAAATATGTTCGGAGACAAATGAGACTATAGACGCCGACATGTCCATCACCAATTGACCCCCCCGATCGTTACTTGCATTGACTGATTTGCCCTTGCTCTTGCCCACCCACGTGACACCTAAGATGCTTCCGCCACACAAAATATATACATGTTTTCTTCGCATTAAATGTTGATAGTCCATGCTATGCGATCTTCTTCCTTTTTTCTCCTCATAGTGGAATTTTAGTCTAGGAACTCATCCAATTTTAATATCTGACTGTAACATGAACTCCTGAATTCAGTGAGCATACGAACTAACTAATCCAAACACCTATAATTAAATAGACCT
Source organism: Acacia concinna (assembly GCA_037177275.1). Taxonomy (NCBI): domain Eukaryota; kingdom Viridiplantae; phylum Streptophyta; class Magnoliopsida; order Fabales; family Fabaceae; genus Acacia; species Acacia concinna. The sequence continues at coordinate 28,399,473 of JBAGKO010000008.1, forward strand.
AAAAAGTAACAACTTTTTTTAGATGATCCAATAAAAGAACTCCTAACAAAAATTCTCTACACTTTCTGTTTTTTAGGATTGAACTCAAGAACAAAGCAGTGTGGCACATATGCCTACCCATCTGCGCTAACTTCTATTGATTATGAGATCCAATTTTAATTGAAATAAAACGTATGAATGTGAAAATCACACTTTAACGCTAAGAAATTAATTTGATCACAGTTTTACGCAAAAAGATTTTGTTTAAAGATCAATTGTAAATATTAAATGAAATGATTGCAAAATTTACTATTGTATGCGTCAAAATATTTAACCCTGACAAAAATGGCTGCCGGCACCATAGAAATACTAAGTGAAATACTGAAAAAAAAAAAATAGAGATTTCGTTTTTTTTTAAAAAAAAAAGAATTGAGAATGTAGAAGTAAGTACGTACTAGTAGCTGACAGATATTCAGCGAATTAGTATGAATAAATCAATTTAAATCTCAGGGGCTCTTATTAATGTTAAACAAAATTAGTTATGGAAGATTTATACGGAGAAGGCTGTGACTTCCAAGTTGGTGAGCAGTTATAAAAAAATAAGGTGGTTAGAGATAATTTGTTTATTAAATTAAATAAAAAAATGTTAATCAACGTCCACATATATAAATATATAAATATTTCATGGAACGTCTACGTATAGATGAACCACCCATTAGAGGAATCATTGCCATTGTGACTCACCATTCTCTAGCTCACTGCCAGAAACTCTTTCGGAGTCAAGATTTTAATCATAATCTAAATCCATATTAAATTTAAATAAAATAATTATTTTAATATTTTCAGCGTATGCGATTATTTGTGTAGCAGTATAATACAATTTTTGCTGCTACAATTATGTTCACAAAGTATCAAAATCTTTTTAATTTGAAGTATTTCAATTCGATTTGAATATATTGGATCCGAATATTCTCACATCCACGTGTTCCAACTGGGCACTGCCTGTGGGCTGTGTGGATAGTTGCAAAATTTAATTTCCTTCCGGGTAAAAATTAATTTGCAATCCTTTCATTTCATTAAATAATTTTTTTATCCTCTCTGTTTTTTTTTTTGGCCTATAATTCAGTGCATCATGTAAGATGTTTGACTAGTTCGATGGCAAAAAACAAAAACAAAAAAAAAGATGTTGGACTAGTTCATCATATGGCAACTTCGGGGTACCTTAAAATATTTCTTACTCTCTGCCGACTTTGTGAACACAAATATTGTTTCCTGCGTATATATAACTGCCCATAACTTTTTAAAAAAAAAAAGAAAAAGAAAATCACTTTGATTACCCCGTGTTGGGATCAATTCTTGTTAGTTGCCAATTCTTTTATTAATTACTACGAGTAGTTTGGATCAAATGAAAAGTTATCCACTGTCGTTTATATTATTTTTCATATAAATAAGTTAAATTTAAATTGTCTGGCAATGTCAGATATCAAATAATTCATCACCCAAATAAGATATAGATGGAAAATAAGAGGTAAGTGATGCTATTAAATTAGTAAAAAAAAAGTTAAAACTTGTGAACAAAATTAACTGATCTGGCCAAAAAACAGTAATTTGATCAAAATAATACTTTTTGCCAGTTTTTCCCCCCTCACGACAAGGGAAAAATATAAGAATAAAAGTCAAGATGTTGCCTAATATTCCAAGTTTATTTATTTTTATTTAAAAAAAAAAAACTCAGAAACACATGGGTTCTCTCAACTCTCAAGTCTCACCGTGATCACACTAATTAATTTAAAAGGCGATTATAAATAACAAATAGCCAGAAACTCCAAGGTGTCTCTCTCGGTCCGATCCTTCATTAGATGTGGGCCATGCATTTCCCATAGACTATATGGGAAATGCATGGCCCACATCTGAAGACAGGATGGACAGGCGATTATAAATAACAAATGGACAGGATTTTGTTTTTTAATTTTTTTATTTTAATGCAAGGCTGGATATCTATGCTCAAAGGAGCGTCAATACAAAGTTTTACACAACTGAAGACAGGATTATTTCATCACCTGCGATTTAATATATTTTTATATTTCATATTAATATTAAATAATATTTTATAACTCATTTGAATACTTCACTCACCAACCACCCTATAATAAAATCAAAGCATGCTTATTGTATTGTCCTTCTTTTTCCATCTAATTATCTCAGAATATTTATTTATCTCGAAAAATGCACAGAGGAACACGATATTCTCTGGCAATTCATTAATTAAGTTCATGGCTTAATTTAAACAGGAAACTTATATCTTATACGAAAGATGAGTACCATTAATCATACGTGCAAATCCCCCCTTAAAAGAAAAAAAGCAATTTAACTTTTGCAACTCGAAAACAGAACAGGTAAGAAAAAAACCGCATTATGACCCGAATATGAACCTTTTTGAAGTCTAAAAGTAAAAGAAAGTAGGTAGTTTTGTTCACTTATAAATCGTTCAAAAATATTGAGCTTGACTTAAAACGCTAATTATAGACCCGGTGGCCAAAATAATTCCCCCAAAAGGATTATTCAATTACGGAAAGCCTGACAAATAGGCTCAGGCTAATTCAGCTCAATGTGTAGTTTATAGAAGTCAATTGTTATTGTTGTTGAGAGAATGTGCTCACTTCCATATTATATTACTCCTTGTACTGTTTAATTTAGGATATATTTAGATTTTAGAGAGTTCATCTTTTTCTTTTCTCCTTTAACTTTAGAGAATTGATCTTAATTTTAAATAGGGAGAATTCCAAAAAAAGACATTGGAAATAGGGAAAAGACAATTCAGTACAGCGAAAGATGAAAATCCCAAATCAGTCTGTTTTGTACTTTTTTGGGTAATTACAAAAATGCCACTAAATTTTTCACAACACCAGTTTCAGAATTCACAACATGAGTTTCGTAATTCACAACACCAGATACTACGTTTTTGCAACTCACAGTGTAAATATGTAGTACCTGGTGTTGTTAATTTGGATACCAGTGTTGTGAATTGTGAAACTGGTGTTGTGAAAAATTCAGTGGCATTTTTGTAATTACCCAAAAAAAGTACAAAACAGACTTATTTGGGATTTTCAGATTTCGCTGTACTGAATTGTCTTTTCCCTATTTCACTTGTCTTTTTTTAGAATTTTCCCTTTAATAAAACCTAACCAACTTTTCTTATTTATATAATTTACTCGTTTGGTAAGGATGTTTAATTGTCCCTTACGTGCACACAATTAATCAGGCATTTTCTTGCCATCCGTTCCTTTTCTTTTTTTTTTTTTGACAAAAGCTTCATCTCTTGTCATTTTTCTATGGCCTTTGATAAATGAAGTATATTTAGATAATTTTAAAAATATCTTAAGAAAATTAATTACATTATTTTAAGACGTTAAAATTTATCATTTTTCTTTCAATTATATTGTTTGACTTATGAACTAATATATAATGTAATAAAATATGATATATGATATGATTAAAATTGCTTTTCATTTAATATAGTTTTGTTGTAGAGCTTTAACGACTTGTATTTATGTGATTCTCTTTAGTTTCAACGTGAAATCAACTAAATTTAATCAAACACTCACTATGGTTTTTTTTTTCAATATATTTGTTTAGTATAGATAAGAAATGGAGTAAAATAGACAGTGATATAGTTTTATTAGAAAAAAATAGATAATATAGTGTGGGGAGGGAAATGAGGCGATGATTGAAGAGCAAAATTGAAGCGGGTGTAAGTGGAAGGGAAAAGTGACAGGGTGTGTAGGTGGGGCCCAGAGAGGACAACATGATGGCGTAATACCGTACGGAGGTACAAAGTGGGACAGCCACGTCCAACCCACTTATGAATGATCTCTATCTGATTCATCATCATCATCCTTTCTTTCTGACTTGGAATTCCTCCCACTTGTTCACCCCTCTACCTCCTACTCTTATTTCTTTCATTTTCTTTATCTCATTTTTTTTCATTATCTCATTTTAACAATTAGATTATGAGAAAAAAATAAGAGTAGGAACTTTCTCTCTCATAATCTAAAGATTAAGATATGATGATGAGAAAAAAAATAAGAGAAGGACATTAAGAATATCCTTCTCCTTATCTCCCTTTTTAATTTTTTCTTTGTATTTTTTAATGTTATTTATGTGAAAAGAGTTTTGTATAAATTTATGAGTGAACATGATCCTCCAAATGCTAAATCAAATATGCCCTCTTACTTTCACAATTTGTTTTTATAAAAATACTAATAACTGAATTGAGTTATTCAATAAGGTAGTTAAAACTTAAAAGTAGTTATATGCAATAAATATATACAAATTGATTTTTTTTAAGAATGTCCTCATTATTTATACGAAAGAGTGAGAATATGTTATATTGATTTATGTCATAGCTTAAATATTTTTATCCATGTCAAATGCCACATTATTCCTATTAACTTAATATGATATGCTGTCACCTCACACCAAAAGTAACTATGTGAGGGATTAAAATAAAAAATTATAACTTTAAGGAGATTAAATTTAAACTTTAATATGTGAGGTTATATGTAGCTAACCCAAATTTCAAGTAGTATTGGTATATTTTAATTCAAAAAAAAATTGGATGATTTATCCAATGGGAAGCACTGAGAGAGTGGACCAATGCTTCATTACTTGCTTTGATTGGGCCGGCATTGTACAATAAGGCCCGTATCCTGTAGTTGTATGATGTTCACTTAATTACCCCCCAACCAAAAAAAAAAAAAAAACAACCACAACACACACACACACACTCTTCACGCAATTAAACTAAGTTTTTCTTGCTGCTCATTACAAGCATTAAATAATTCAAAATAAGCCCCTAAGCTGACAAATCTACTGCTACTATGTAAAGTATCAAAGATATATTCCTAACTAGTCACTTTTCTGCTAGCTCATGACAGAAATCATCAGGGTTACCAAAATGCCAAGTTACATCATGAATATTAGAATCCTAAACTAGGAATGAAGAAAAGAAATCACTGCTTTTTTGGAAGGAAGATGGATCAATTGGAGGGTACATGGTAGTATTTGCCTTTACAGACACACCTGTAAACAATAGGGCAAGACTCTGCCATCGAGCACTTGGAACTCACCATCACCCTCTTGCAGGGAAAGCATGGCCCACATGCATGAGAGCAATCTGGTAAGCTTGATCCTGTCTGGTAATACTCCATTCCCACCTCTTTCTTTTCATCTTCTTCCTGCAAATTCATCATCATCCATTCTTAAATATCTGCAGCCAAATGAGTTCATGAAGTAAAACCATGAAGCTGTTTGAAACAAACAAACAAATAAACCTTCACATCTGCACTTGCAGGTTTCTGTTTTTGCAAGCTGACCGCATTATCTGGCAGATGAAAGAACAAAGCTTAACTATGGTGGTTTTAGGAAACAATAATAGTGAAGACGAAGAAGAAGAAGACGCTTACTTACCTTGACTAGGAATCATCCTAAGACTCCAAGCAAAGGAGAGTAGCATGAAGAAGGTCATGAGAAGGAAAGACTTGTGGATTGGGAATGAGGAGGAGTTCATAGTTGCAGGAACTATGCAAACTCATCAAAGAATCAATAAATGAGGATGAAGCAAGCAAGCTAGTTAACAGGAAGCATATATGAAGATGGAAGTAGCTCTTGTTGAGTTTAAGTATTGGCATATATATAGAGATACGAGTCTTAAATGTGGGGTGAGGTACCTCTGAAGGCTTTCACATGATTCCCAGCTATTATTTCTGCTGCTGTTTCTTCTATTTCCAAAGTATCACAAGTTTTGGAATGAACTACACTTATTATCTGAAACTATGAATGAAGGAGAAAGGCCATTATTTATGAAATTTGAATGTGCACGGAACCTCGAGCTTTTATTTCATAAGTCTGGTACTGATATATATATATATAGATACATATGAGATAGGGTTTTGGGCCAAACTAATTGGGGAGGCGGCTGTCTCTCTGCAACGGTCTCACCATTCTGGTGAAAGGGTAACTGAATTTGAATCCCCCAAGAGGCCCATAGAGAGAAAGAGGGCATTTAATGAAATGTAATCTGAGAAGCCAGGGGGAAATCATTCTAGTGAGTCATCTGCATATATAGTTTGAACAAAAATGTGGCCTCTAATGTTGTTATAAACTTGATGATTAAGCTTTATAATGAATATCTCTAACTAACTTTAAATTAAAAGGGCAAACACTAACGGGCTTTAAGATTACCAGGAGTTTTTGGTCATTAGTCTATAAGGCTATTGAAAATATATCTCCAACACGTACCATTTATTGCTCTTTACATTTTAATGCAGGCCAGAGGCCACAAGTACGAACGAAGCTTTGTAAAGAGAGAATAACACATGGTGCAGGGGGACAGGACAGCCTTTTTTGTATATGGAATTTACATTCAAATTTGGGGGAAGAGAATCACGAAAATGAAATGAATTGAGGCAATGATGATTAGGAAGGAAGTGCTAAGTAAGTTATGATATGGAACTGATGGAGGCAATGGAGGAGGAGAAAGTTCACGGGAGGGGCATATACAAAAATAATGATCCATGGAATTGGAAAGAGACACAAATTCAATTGTGTCTGACATGAACGTGAACCTTCTCTGAGTACTTACTTCCCCATTAATGAACTATGCCTTCTCTTTCGTGTACATTCCCATGCTTTCGTTACTATTTCCCTTAAGTTATCTCTGTCTCTCATCTCATCATTTAAGTCCCCTCCTACTACATGATATTTTCAATTCACTTTGTCTGTAATATAACAAGTCACCTTCTTGAAGAAATTTTTAGACAGTAACAAAGTCACTTGGTATTACCCTGTTACGATATCTGTTTTTATTTATTAGACTTTATTAATTTTTTTAGAGAATCATAAGAAAATTCTAAAAAAGCTAATTATATTACTTAATACTATCATATGTTGTGTTTTATTATATTATATAGTAATTTATAAGTCAAATAACATAATTTGAAGAAAAACGACAAACTTTAATGTCTTAAAATAATGTAATTTGCTTTTTTAGGAATTTTTTAGGATTCTTTAAAAAAGTTAATAGAGTCTTATAAATAGGAATGGAGGGAGTGCAATTTATTCTGAGACAATTTAACTTGAAGTCTAATGTAGTGTTGTTCTACATTCATAAATGTGGATCAAATTAAAAATATGTTTCATTTTTAAACAATGTTAATGAGTTAACTACCTCTTATTAATTATGATGAAGTCATTAACATCAACTTATAATATGCAAATTATGAAGTATTATCTTCAGTCCTTAATATAAGGTCTATTTTATAGTTAATTATAAATATAACATGAATGTAACTAATGCATATATACCTAAGAAGTTGGACTAGTTAAAAATTACATGTCTAAGCTAGTTCTATATGTTATTCATTATGGATAATTTTGTTTTTTTTTTTAAAAATGAAAACTTAATATCAAGCCGTATTATATCAGCATTGTTTAACTCATGTTTAGATGTGGAGAAAATGAGGGAGAAAAAAAGACTAAGTGCTTGTTTGATATGACACTGAGGGGCAAAAATTGGACGTTTGTTGCACAAAATGAAAGTCCAACTGAAGGTAGCAATTTTGCTATGTTTGGCATTCTATTGGTCTAATAGGACTTATGGTCTATAAGTAACTTTTTTGAATAAGCAAGAACATGTTACTTATCTAAATTATTAGTAGGTTATATTACCTCTAATCTTAATTATAAGATCTAGTTAACTTTTTGTGAAGATATTAAGGAAGTAAAATAAGTCACTTAATCTCATATATTATATTATATTATATTATATTATATATTAGTTCATAAGTCAAATAAAATAGTTTAAAAAATGATAAATTTAAATGCTGTAAAGTAATTTAATTATTTTTTTAGAATTCTCTAAAAAGTTAACTAAGTTTTATTTTTACATAATTAACTTATGTTGTTACTATTTTAAACATAAATCATATAATATAATCTGACTTTTACTTAAGTTTATTTTTATATAAATCTGATTTTAAATAAATTATTTTTTTCACAATTGTTTGAAACATAAGAAATTGTTGGGAGAGAAAATGAGAGGAAAGAAAAGTGGAGCACCCCACTTTCTCCCCAAATTTTCTCCCCAGATGTGGAGAGGAAAATCGTGTTTTCTCAGCTGCCCTCCCGCGCGCGCCAATTCTCTCCAAAGCTTAGGTCCGTGTTCACTTTGCCGTTCTCTCGTCGTCGCCGTCCGTCAAGTCATCGCCCTCGACGTCAGGTTCGTCATCATCCCCTGTTCTATTTTCTTCCTTGCGCAGTTTCTGAGCCCTAATCGTCGTTTTCTTCAGGCATAGTCATTGTCTTCTCCTCCTTGAAGGCCGCCCCTTTCTTCACTTTGTTGAAGTCGTGCCGCGTCTCCGCTCCTATTCTCCTTCAGGTTTGTTCTGTCTCCTATGATCAACATATGGATTAATGCTATGTTCAAATCACTCCGCGACTTTGCTTCTGTCATTTTTGTCTGTTTTGTTGGCTCCAATAAAGTATAATCGAGTCGATAGCTTTCGTGCCATTTTTGTTCTGATTTGCAGTAGAGGCATAGTCTACTTTATAGCTTCCCAAGATCAATGAACAAAAAATGTAAACTAATGAAGAGATGTCACTGTAGAAGCTTAGCCAAATGATCAACATTATTATTCATAAAGGATATCTGCCAACTGTTTTGGCTCTATTGAGTTTGGATACATTTGAATGTGGTGGCGTGGCTTTCTTGTTGCTTGACTGCATTTAGAGATCACTAGGTCCCCAGAAAATAGAGTGGATTAAATGGACCTTTCGGTTTTTGGTATTGCATATTTCATTTATATCAAATTTCACTGTTGTTTTTGTTGTGTTTTTAATTACAAGTGACTTGTTGCACACCACAGATCATGTGTTCAAAAATCAATTCATGGGTTTAAAAACAAAAGAAAGAAAACGTTCCTAACTTCTAGGTTGTAATATATTTATATATTTCAAGCTTTATGTGCCTTGTTCTGTATTAAATTTGGTGGGGAAATCTCTTTTTCTACAAAATATTCTCCAAACGTGAGTTAGATCGATTCAGATTATTACTTAATAATCTATTACTACTTAATCGTGTTACTGTTAGTTGAAAGATTGCAATACTCTCAGCTGCAGAATCTTCAGCTATTTTGACTGCTAATTTTTCAAAGAGAGGAACAATACAGTCAGATGCTTGGTTGAAATAAACTACCAATTTTTCATTGTTGATGTTAGATACTTTGTTCCGGCTTGTTCTGGTTACCCATTACAACATTGTGTACCTAATTGTGTGGCTTTAAATTGTTCTATAGACAAGCAACCATAATAAGAAAGGATTGGCCAAGGATGTTGAGGGAGAAATGTTGGATTTTGAGTCTCAAGTTATACAGTTAATAAATTTTGAAGTGGCAAATGAAGGTTCTAACTTGAACTTCAACTATGTATTACAAGACTGGGAATGCCGTAGGTGAATGTGTGTTGTAATACTTGTTTGTTTTATTGTACATGTGATTAATTTGTTGGGCGAGATATCAACACTAACTGATAGGCCTATAAGTGATGGTAATGCTAAAAGAGAGCATGAAAAATAATCCATGAAACAATTAGAAGAGACAAAAAATGTGGTGATGTTATTTACATGAGACCACAAAAAGGAATATTCAACAAAAGCACCATAAAATGTAAGAAATTCTTAACCATCGACATGCTTCGTTGCAAAATGTGATCAAAAGAACATTTGATGTTTTTAACAAAAAGATATGTCATAATTGGAAGTGGCATTGAGCCACATTTTTCATTGGAGACAATGGTTAACATTGTGATAGCCTGTTGCGTAGTACATATTTCTTGATGGGTGTTGCCCTTGATGAGACCCTACTAACAAAGGTTGATCATGAACTATCATGCAATCTTAACATGGTGATCAAATAGGCCACGATCAAGAGGAAGACTATAGATAAGAATCAAGTTTAAGAGATAACATAACAGCCCATATGTGGCATGACTACTCAACCAATATGTTGCATGGATTGTGATGTGAACTATATATATTTAAGTTATATGACTATGAAATTGATCTTGCCTTGTATTGCTTAAAAATATGTGATTCCTTGTATTAGTTTTCATGCTTTAATTTTTATGCAAAAAATTAAGTATTTGAGTAGTTTTTTTATTAAAAGTATGTGTTTCCTTGTATGTATTTGATGTACACTAATCTTGAGCTGACTACGATTTTATTCATAATTTTTTATGTAGAATTGACAATGACACAAAAGAAGAAGGAACCAATGAAGAATAATTTGCGTTGGACTCCTGAAATGGATGAATCTTTTATTGATGCCTTATTGGAAGAGATGATGAATGGGAATCGTCTAGATGGCACGTTTTCAACGTTTGCATATGAAAATATGGTGCAAACTCTTAATAACAGATTTGGTTCTCACATTACAAAGCAACATCTGAAGAATAGGAAGAAAACTTTATCGCAACGATTTGCAGAGCTTTATGATTTGTTTAATGGATTGAGTGGATTCTCATGGAGTCCTCTCACTAACTTGTTTGAAGCGGATAATCAAGTTTGGAATGATTTAATTAAGGTAATTAACTTGTAGCATTTACACCTTTGCATAAAATGTGAGATTCATTTGTTTATCCTCTTGTTTGTAGACGAAACCAAATGTAAGAAAGTGGAAGAACACACCTGTACTACACTATGATAAATTGTATGATCTATTCAGTGTAGACAAGGTATCTGTGGGAATTACATCAGCTAGAGAACAAAAACGTAAGGCTTCAATGATTGAGAATGAGTCTATTGAAGAAAGGCTTGAAAAAATGACTGCAGGAATAAAGGAACTAGTTGATGTCATGCGAGATGGCAATGTTGTTGCTGAGAGGCGAGTTCAAGTTGCAGAGAAGCATGTTAAAATTGCTGAGAAACAAGTTCAAATTGTTGAAAAAGGTCTTTCAATATTTGAAAAGAGTAGGCCTCATCATTATACTGAAGGGGAAGTATGGGCTGCAATTGAGAAAATTGGAATACCTGAAGATCAAAAGCTAAAATATTACTTCTTATGTAATGAAGAGAGGCATAAACTAAACTTTTTTGGGGTTCCACCTCACATGCGATTACAAACATTGCTTAAGTTGAAAAACTGATGAGGGAGCTTCATGAAAAAAGTATAGATGTGGTGTTGAACTGTTTTGGTTTATAGATCTTTTATAATGTAGTGACATGCAAGCCTCTTTTGTTTAAGGAGCATATCTGTTTTTGTTATGGTGTTTCTAATGTAGGGACATATTGGTCATTTTTTATTTAGGGAACATAGACACCTTTTATCATGAAGCTTATGATATAAATGACATTGTTTATAATATTTCATGATCATAGTGTTGGACAATTTCTTGTATAAGTATCATTATTAAATACTTTTTTAGGAGCACTCAATATTTCAAGTGTAGGGTGCTCATTACTATTAAGAAAAATATTTTAAGAGCAAAATTGACTAAAATTTATTTCAAATGCAAGGAGCACTCATTATCTTAAGTATAGGGTGCACATGTAGGGTGCTCATTGGTAAGAGTATTTCTGATTTCCCTTCTTTTCCTTTGCCATTGCCATACATTCACATGGATGATGGTAATCATATGATTCGCTAAAAGTTAAATTATGACAAAGTTCAGTTGGGAAAGTTAGGAAAGCCCTCAGTTCAAATAATCAGTTCATCGAATGAAAATCAAAAGTTTATTTACAATGCAGTAATGTCTTAATTAGAGTATGGTATTGGGGTAATTTTCTTTGTTTATGGTTATAGAAGAACGAGAAAAACCTTTTTGTGGAATGCGTATACTTTAACACTTCGTTCTAAAGGAGATATTGTCATCACAATTGCATCAAGCGCATTGCGGCCACATTGCTACAATCTAAAAGGACTACTCATTTTAGGTTTGTGATAATGATTTTAGTTAACAAAGATTCAATGTGCAATATTAAACATGATTCTTTATTAGCTAATATGATTAAGTCTATTAAGTTAATTATATGGGATGAAGCACCTATGGTTCAACGTTTTTGCATCGAAGCATTTGATAGGACTTTAAAAAGATACTATGCATTGTGGCAATCCATTTGGTGGGAAGAATGTATTCATGGGCAGTGACTTTCTACCAACTGTTACCTATGATTACGAAGGGTGCTAGAGCTACTATAGTGAATGCTTGCACTACGTCATCATATTTATGGGACTCATGTAAAGTATTCCATCTCACAAAAAACATGAGACTTTCATCGTCATTGAATCAAGGTAAAAAGAAATTGGAAGTGTTCTTGAAGTGGTTATTGGATATAGGTGATGATAAAATAGGTTTGCCACATGATGGCATAGCAGAAGTTCTGATTCCTGATGAATTTCTTATTCGTAATTATGAGGATCCTTTGCATGCTATCGTGTCGGCCACGTATTTAGGTTTGTTGAAAATTTTATGTAATTCATATTACTTCGATAGTAGAGCTATTCTTTACCCTACAATTAAAAGTGTCAATCGAGGGAATGAGTACATATGTTCTTTATTACCTAGTGAGGTGATGGAGTATTGTATTATGATTATATTTGCAAGTCATCTTAAGAGATTGATGGATTTGAAGATCCATATACAACTGAATTCTTAGATACCATTAATTGTTCAGGTTTTCCTAAACATAATCTTCTTCTAAAGGTGGAAATACCTGTAATGCTTTTGAGGAACATAGATCTAGTTGCTGGATTATGCAATGGAACAAGATTACGTATTACTCTTCTTGGGAAAAATGTTAATGAAACAATAATATTAAATGGCTCTAGCTCAAATCAAAAGGTTCTAATCCACAAAATGGATATAAATCCATCAGACAGTAAACTTATGTTTTGCATGAAAAGGAGGCAACTTCCAATTGCTTTGTCTTTCGCCATGACAGTTAACAAAAGTCAGGGTCAATCATTAGAGTGTGTTGGGTTATATCTATTGAAGCCTGTGTTTACACATTGTTAATTATATATTTCTTTATCAAGAGTTAAGAATATTATAGGCTTGAAAGTTGTTATAGATGATGGGAGTAATTGTCAGGAGAATTCAACAACCAATGTGGTTTATAAGGAGAGTTTGGAGAATTTGGACAAACATAGTTGATGTGCTGGGGGTGGTTTTTTGGCTGTTGTTGTTGTTTTTTTTTTTTTTGGTATCATGTGTCTTAGAAGTTGTGATATTTTTTTGTTCGTTTGGCCATTGTTTATGCTGTCATATTAACGTACTTTTGGAGACAACTGTTGTATAAGTTATGATGCACAAGGTAGCAGCTACAATAAGGGAAGTGCAGTTGAAAGGTTTCCTTGGTTTGGTATGGTATAGTGTGTTCTCTTGTGACTACATGGTTACATGGATTTGTTTTTTTTTTTTACTTCGTATAATATTTTGTGAGTGTTATGCGCTTATATGGACAATAAGGGGCACTTGGTGCATTTGCGTTTACCCATTGTTGCTCTCGTGCAGCATGTGGGGAGTTTGTGTTTGTTGCTACTAAGAAAAATATTTAAGAGTAAAATTGTAATAAAGATTAATTTATTATATTAGGTGTTTTATTGAAAAAATACGTTATGATAATATATGTACTAAAAATTAGTTTAAAATACTAGGTGTTCGTAAACATTTAGAGAAAATGGGATTAAGGTCCCAAAGATTAGAGATATTGGCAAAAAAGTTTCACATAAAATTTTCCTATTGGAGAGGTCTTAAGGGATTTTAGTGATATTAAGTCTAACTATGAAATTACTTTCCTGCCCCCATTCATTAAAAAAGAGGACAAGACTGTTTTAACAAGCCCATATATCTTTTTTAACAATGTGTTAGTTATGCTTATTTTAACAATTGATTTTATTTAAACGAGTTTATATCCCTCATAGTGAAATAAGTTCATTTGAAAATTTTGACAAGTAGATAAGGCTATTTTGACAAGCTCATGCACCTTCTTTGACAATGTGTTATGCCTATTTTGACAACTGATTTCATTTAAACAAGTTCATGTCCCACTTAGTGAAACAATACATTTAGAAATTTTGACAAGTTCATGATTGTTTTGACCAGCTAATATGCTTTTTTTGATAACGTGTTATACCTATTTTGACAACTGTTTTCATTTACATTTTCATATTCCTTTTTTTAGAAGAAGCTCACAATTTTTTGTTCATGTTGTGATAATTTATGCATTGACAACTTCATGTGCTTGCTTTGACAAGTATACGGCCTAGGTTGATAATTGGTACAATATCAAATGCCAAGTTCCTATATCTAATCACGTAACTTGATATCATATAACATCTAAATATCAAATATAGCTTCATGCAAATGTCTATATTGTTATTACACCAAATTCTCAACCCATTAAAAAAAAAACATAGGGGTTGTAAACCACCAACATATCATTTTCCTTTATGCATTTTGTTTTCACCAAACCACCAATGTATTTCATCTTCTCCACCATTAAAAACTTCCCTTCAATATGGAAGAAACAAAATAAATTCTTTCATGATGTACTAACCATATTTAATGACAATATGCAACATTCAATATGTGTTAACAACTGTAACAGCCTGATTAACAAACCATAATTGCCGATTTTAACATGTTTTTCAAATTGTATCAACAATTTAAAATAAATACACATTCATCACAATAATTTATTGCCACTTAAAAATATAGCATTCCCTCTATTACCATATCAAAAAACATAGCACAAATTATCACAACTCTATCCAAATACAATGAAACCCCAAGTTCATTACTCAAGATGACGTCTTTCACAAAATATTTACATTCCTTGTTTGGGTTAGAGTAGATAGTCCACAAATGAGCCTAAACTCTAATCTTTATCAAACCCTTCATCCTTAATGTACAAAACATCCACACCCATTGAAAAAAATGAAATCAGTATGTAGCCTGTCAAAAGGAAGATGAAAATTACAAAATATAAGCTTTCCATATGAGATTAGAAGGAGAGATGACTGCTTTAATGGTTGGATATGGAAAGACCTTGTCTTTCTTCCTAAGTTTCCCTTTTCTTTCCAAAATAAAAATCAACAAAACAGAGTGCTAGTCTGGCGAGAATAATCTGGTTGCTCTTGTTCTCTTTTTTAATGATAGGGGTATGGATGTAATTTCACACTTAGACTTAATATCAATAAAGTTCTTTGGGACCTATTTGATAGGGAAATTTTTTGTGAGACTTTGTTACCAATATCTCTAGTCTCTGGGACCTCAATGTCATTTTTTCAAAAATTTATTATACTTTAAAGTGATGTATTACTAATTATTACTCCTTCCGGTTTTAATTATAAAATTCAATTAATTTTTTTTTAATTTTTTTAAAAATTAATTACATTATTTAATTATATCATATTTTATATTTTATTATATTATATATTAATTCATACACTAAATAATATAATTTAAAAAAAACGATAAATTTTAATATTTTAAAATAATATGAAAAAGTAAAATACGTTTACAGGGAAAAAAAACCGTTCTAAGTCAATGCCTCGCTCTTTCGGGCTGCTTAAAAAACGACGTCGTCTATGGGCACCCGAATCCCAGTTTTTGTTACTCAATCCACTAGCACGGTCGTCTTCTTCCTCTGAAATGCCGAATCCAGTGTTCCTACTGTTCTCTGCCGCGCAAGACGACATCTCTTCGTACTAAATCTCAGGTAGAGAGCCTCTTGGTTGCTAGCCTGCGCCTATTCAGTTCTTGGATTCATTGTTTGCATATCAAACTTGTTCCCAATTTCAATATCCTTCTGGTACATGATGTCGTTGCTCAGAAGAAAAAAGCTCATCAATTTGTTTTCAAGTTCTAAGATTTGCCAATTAATTTCTCATGAAGTCGGTTTGATTCCTCAGTCAATGAAATATCCCACGTATCCTTCTTCTGCTTTCCTCAGAACCCAGAACCCTTTTAGGGTTTTGCCATATAATGCATCGTATTCAACGCAGGCGTCCAAATTTCCCGAGTATGAGATGCCCTCTGTTACCTGGGGCGTGATTCAGGGACGGAAAGAGAAGCTTGTTTCGAGGGTAATCATATTTGATTATCTGAAGGGTTTAGGGATCGTTCCAGATGAATTGCATGACTTGGAGCTTCCTTCCACCGTTGAGGTCATGAGGGAGCGCGTTGAGTTTCTTCAGAAGTTGGGCTTAACCATTGATGACTTTAATGAGTATCCTTTGATGCTGGGATGCAGTGTGAGAAAGAATATCATACCTGTATTGGGGTACCTAGAAAAGATTGGGATTCCAAGGTCAAAGCTTGGTGAATTCATAAAATCGTACCCACAAGTTTTACATGCCAGTGTGATTGTCGAGCTAGCTCCGGTTGTTAAGCTCCTAAGAGGACTTGATGTGGAGAAACAGGACATTGGATTTGTGTTGCAAAAGTATCCTGAGCTTTTGGGGTTCAAGCTTGAGGGTACAGTGAGCACTTCAGTGGCCTATCTAGTTAGTATCGGTGTCAATCCCAGAGATATTGGTCCCATGGTGACACATTACCCTTATATTTTGGGGATGAGAGTTGGGACTGTGATCAAACCTCTAATTGATTACTTGGTCTCTTTACGGCTACCCAAGAAAATTATAGCTAGAATGTTGGAGAAGAGACCCTATATACTTGGTTATGATCTTGAGGAGACTGTTAAACCTAATGTGAATTGTTTAATTAGTTTTGGAATTGGGAAGGAATCCCTGCCTTTAGTTATTGCTCAATATCCGCCGATTCTTGGGCTGCCTCTCAAGGCTAAATTGTCTTCATCGCAGTACTTCTTCAGTTTGAAGCTTAAGATTGATCCTGAAGGATTTGCGCGAGTGATAGAGAAGATGCCTCAGGTGGTTAGTCTTAACCAACATGTGATAATGAAACCAGTTGAGTTCCTTCTCGCAAGGGCAATACCTTCGAATGATGTGGCCAACATGGTGATTAGATGTCCTCAATTAATAGCAGCAAGAGTTGAGCTTATGAAGAACAGTTTTTACTTCTTCAAGAGTGAGATGGGGAGACCCATAAAGGAGCTTGTGGAATTTCCAGAATACTTTACATATAGCTTGGAATCCCGGATCAAACCCAGATACCACAAGATGAAAAGCAAGGGAATAAGGTTTTCATTAAATTGGATGTTAAATTGCAGTGACCAGAGATTTGAAGAGAGATTGCAAGGTAATTACATTGAAACTGAAACTACAGGTCCATCGTTCTGTATGGGTGGGAAGTTAGAGCTACCAGGTAATGAGATAGTGTCAGATGAGGAAGAAGAGAGTGATGACGAAGAGCTATACAGGCGAACTGTTTCTCTTTAGTGCTTTTGATCAAATTATTGAAACATCTACAATATTACAACTGTCAATTGGCGGACAACAAATTTGTAATAGTCTGTCCATTTTATGTTGTTGTCTCCAGTATATCATGCCAATGATTGACATGTGAAATTCTGTCTATTCATTACGTTTCACACTGTAATGGTGGGTGGTCAAGGTGTGAAAGCAGAATATGAGATGATATATATTTGAACTACGTTGCCTCCTAACTTACCTGTCATTTAGTTGTGCTAATTATTCTGGGGTTGAGTTTGGAATTGCCACAAGTATACCGTTCCTGAATGCTATCTCAAATTCTGAAGAACCATTGTGAGACAAAGAATATTCAAATTTTCATGTTGGCTACTATTCAGTCTAGTGGATCAGCATGAACCATGAAGATCATTCCTCAAAGTGTTGAAGCAACAAGAAACAAGAGATACTCTTTTTTGTTGTTTTCAATATTTCGTAAGGCTTCTTAGTGTAAGCTACTTTTGGGGCTCTTGGAACCTAAGTTAGGTTTTGCAACGGCGCAATGCACACGTCATCAGCAGCCTCAGCAGGGTTTTACTCGTAACAAATGTTCAGTATGTATCTGGAATGAAATGAATAAAGCACTTTCTGTCACTCTTATTCTCACGCAGTGCTGTAGGACGTTTTCATTGTGTTTTAAAAGCTTGAAAGCAAGTGAATTGGACATGCTAGTTTATTTGACACACAGTATTTTGCCTGAAGCCCATTTATTATTTTTCTCAGTACAATCCCAATTAGTTTATGTATGACTGAAACACTTCGGTAAGGATTAATTATTCATGGACTTAAACGTCAATAGAATCACTAATTTATTCGTCAGCTCCATTATATGCTCAGAAATGATAAGGATTAATTATTCATGGACTTACTTCAAACGTCAACAGAATCACTAATTTATTCGTCAGCTCCATATATGCTCAGAAATGAGCTTGTAATTTTGTCACTGCGCTTCAGATGTAACGAATTTGAAGATTATATCCAATTTATTTCATAATCATGCTTTAACTATCTTTCACATTGCCAAGAAACTAAAAGCAGAAGAGAACATTCTGCACCGACCTCCCTTGCCCACAAGAAATTTCAAAAGAAATGAATCGATCAATCAAAAGTCGAAACATACTAACTACACAAAATAACCCTTGCGATTACAAGACACAAACAAGAGAGAGTGAAGAAAAACAGAGAGACGAAGTCCCTGGATGACCATTTTCGAACCTCCTTAGCTTCAACCCTCAAGCTCTTGGCCCTTCTCAATGCATCAACCTCTTTCAGCAAATCAAACTCCAAACCCTTCTTCTTCAGCTCCTCCACACACTTTCCCAACAAGCTCCTGTCCTCCTTCTCTCTCTCCAGAAGCTTCTCCATGTGAGACTCCACGTCGCTCTTGTACCTCACGGCCCAGATGAGCCCCAGAGAGAATAAAAGAGAGCAAAGAGATGGGATCCAAGATCTGTGACAGGCCTTTTCCATGTGGGGTCTGGACGAAGACGCGGTGGTGTGGAAGAGGAGCATGAGAGAAGTGGAGTGGAAGAGGAAAAAGAAGATGTAGAGCATTGTGATTTCCTTGCGAACAGAGTCGATTTGGGTCTCTTTGAGTGCGATTCGATTGAGGATGAGATCTTCCTCTTTGAGCCATTGTTTCAGAAGAAGCCTGTGCGTTGGGGTTTCTGCGATTTGGTGAAGTGGGTGAAGGTGTTTCCATTCCATGATCGAAGATCTTGTGCTCTGGGGATCGGATTCAGCCATTCAGAGAAAAGAGTGAGAGAAGCAGAGGAACTGAGTAGTACGTTCGTGAATCGAGCAAGAACAGTAGTAGAAGGAACCAGAGGCGAGGCCACTTTAAACGGTCCTATTTTTCGAATCTCGTAACGGTCATTTTTGGGAACGAATTTCCAGGATTGCCCCCTCGGTTACGTCCTTGGCCTTAGATAGTTGGACGGCTGTGAGCTCAAACGGCTAGTGACGGTGGTTATTATTAATATAATAAATGACAAAGAGACTTACGTTACATACTATTTGAGATTTTGAATTTATAAAACTAAAAAAGTTCGTTAACGTGTAGAGTGACCAAAATGTGATGGGCGTCGAAGCTCCATTGCCTTGATTTTAATTTTCCTGGAGTAAATATTTTTTAAAAAATATGAGGAGCCAGGTGATTAAACAAGGGATTGAAACCCACCCTTGTCCTCCAAAAGGCTTAATGAATATTGGGCCACCAAGCCCTTTATATATATATATATATATATATAAGAATATATCGGTATAATATTAATAAAAACATAATTGTATTCACTAAATGATAGTAATGTTATCAACTAAAATTGCAACCATATAAACTAAAAGTGTAATGAAATTCATTAAATGAGTAATAGTATTGATAAAAGGAATAACAATAATATTCACTAAATAAATAATGTTATCAACTAAATGAGTAATGATTTACATTTTTAGTCAATATCTTTACATTTTTAATCAATATCATTACTCGTTTAGTTAAATTAATATCATTACCCCTTTAGCAATTTTCTTTACTTATTTAGTTGATACCATTATATATGTTTTTCATTACTGTTACTCATTTAATCATATTGTTTCTCATATTTAGTGAATACCATTAGGTCTCTAGTCAATACTAATACCACACACATTTAATCATTTTCATTACTCATTTAGTTGATAGTGTGAGAAGTAAAGCCTCTTAGTTCAGTACTTTCACTCTAGTGTATGGAAGAGCAAATTTAATTGAAAGAAGTTTATCCTAGGTTGAGGTTAATAGTAAAATGAATTTTTTAAAAAAAATTAAATGGGCAATAATGCAACAACCTTAAAAAAAATATTAACTAAAAATGAGTAGCAAGTCAATAACTCACTATTGATGGACTATACATTGAATTTGAGTAACCATTACATCATAATATTCATTGACAACAAAGATTAATAATAGGTACAGCTCCAATTCATATTAAAATGATGGAGCTCCATCAAATCTATCTCAGCATCTTAATTAATCATATAATTAATGAGCATATGTTATTCATGACCTTCAGGCTGTGTCACTTATTTGTGGCCTTCAGATTATATTAGTTGTTTGTTTTGTGTTGGTTTCTTTAATGAAACAAGTTTTCAGAAAAGAAATATAATATTTTTATGAATATTTATTATTTTTGAAAATAAATTACTTTATTGAATTTTACAACTGAGTTGAATCTAATATTATTAAATTTACATTTTTGTTGAATAAAAGCAGATGATTATGATAAGTTTGTAACACGTTTATACATATATATGAATGATAATAGATAGAAAATAGTAAATGAAAAGGGTTTACGAAGTGAAGTAAACTTATACTCCGTGTCAATCAATTTTCATATTTAGGGCATATGACAAAATGGTGTTAGACCTAGATTTACTTAAAAATCTTGTAGCAAAATTATTGAGCTGATTTGCATTTAACTAGTTACACAGTTTGTTCTATACTTTTCTCTCCAATTTCTGTTCTCCATGTTTTGTTTTTGGTCCTTGCTCTAGTTTAGTTTGTTGACCACTTATTATTATTTTTCCCCCCAATGATTTGCATCTTGAATATATGAATTATTTCTGCTAAAGTGCGTTTGTAATCCATTTGTGTATGAACTAAGGCATTAGACTTCTCAAAGAAACTAACATCATAAAACTTTCTTATTTCCTGTTTTTCCTTGATCTTACTTCGCGCGCTATACAATGAACCAAACTGCTTTTTGTGTGATCTTTGGAATTAGGTTACGTTTGACTGAAATTTTGGATATATTTGCATCTGATTTGAAATAATTTGATGGACCTTATACGTTTTGGTGGTTATCGATCCATCTTTGTCCTTCTGCATAATTATATATAGTTGCTGAACTATAATTGCTTCTTGGCTGAATTTCACTTTCAGCAA
>JBAGKO010000008.1:28420914-28454634 GCA_037177275.1 Acacia concinna
ATATTTACAAATTACAATTGCACAATTAAAATCTACGGAATCCACTTAAAAAAAAAAAAGGAATTACACTTACGGACTGCTTCTACATAGGACAGGCGTACATTTCCTATTTACCATTTTCATCATATTTTTTTGCCAATTGATTTATTATGTAAATAATTAGTTCATGGTTATGATTTATAAATAGTACTTATAATTAATATAATACACCATAAGATAAACTGATCGAATTTATGATATCATGAGCATGCTTGCATATAGTTGTGATATTATGTGGGTCAGGTTGAGCTAAAGGAAAGTGACCCTTGTGTGGATGAAAATGGAAAAATAATAAAAACATCTGAACTTACATTTATAAATTATGCAGCAGGTTGGTTTGGTGCTTTTATAAATAGGATGAGAGAGATTAGGTATTTTTTATTTTCGCCTGCAGAGAGAGTAGGTATTAAATTGTTAGAAAAACTATTTTACAGTTTATTTGTCATATTAGTGTCCAAAATACTTATAAATTATTTGTCCTCCATTCTTTCACATTAAATAGATAAAATTATTTTTCGTACGCCCTTGTTAAATTTTTTTTATCTCTTTCAACTTTACAAATTACAAACGATTTTACATCTCTCTCTCTCTCTCATCTTTTTCTCTTTGCAATAAAAATTAAATATTTGTGTTAAAATTGTTAATTACTGGTCAAATTAATGTGCTAAATAATTGTGCTACTTTAAGCCGCATAAAAATCGTGGGCGCGTGATAGAATAATGGAATGGACCACTTTTGAATTAAACCATATATAAGTCAATCTGTCAATGGAATGGACGAATTAAGTCGCCTCAAATTAATTAAATTGTCCTCAAATTAGTTTTTACGTGGCTGTCTCGCCTTAGACGGGCTGAAAAATACTTAGATGAATCTAATTCGTCACATTATTTTTAATCTAACTAATCACAACTAAATATTTTAAGATTTTTTAAAGAGATTTTTTTCCTTTTAATTTTGAAACCTCCAACTAACATATTAAATATGCTAAATCTGATTAAAAAAATTATGAAGTGTTTGATTGTAATTAGTTAAACCACAAGTGACGTGGTGAACCGAATTTACCTAAAAATTTCTCAGAGGGACAAGAGATATAGTAAATTTTAATCCTTAGAGATTACATTAAATTTTAATAATTCATTTACATGAGTACTCAATACTTTCTCTCCACTCTAACTTAACAGGACCCTCATTTTCACCCAAAAAAATAAAAAATAAAAAATAGCTTTTTTTGCCTTAAAAAAATTACTTAATTTAAATGAATGGGAATGCTTGACTCCTGACAACCCACCAAACAAATCGGACCCACTTTCCAAAAACCATTAACAAATCTCCATATCAAACCAAATTGATAATTACATTAATAATGATAATTCAATTAATAATGACAATTAAAGGTTTACAAAGAAAAATTTAAGCAGTTGTATCAAATACATATCAATCTAGTCTAAAGTATATATGTTTACAATTTTAAACTAGATTGTTTTCAAGCAATATAACTCAATAATATATAAAACTGAGTAATCTCTAGTCTTAAATCAAAATAATGAAAAGGAAGACATTCCCTTATAATATTGTGTTCTTTTAAGTGTAGCTCCTATAAGCTCTAACTTTCTTCATGCTTCTCCCAAATTAACTTAAGATTCTATGAAATTCTCCTCTTCAAACTCCTTCAAGCAAAAAATCATGCCTACAAAAAAAAAATAAAGATAGCTTGTGAATGAGTATGTGTCCGCATAAAAATAAAAGATGAATGCGTGTTCTGCGAGAGTAAGGACCAAGGACTCTCATTGAGAGTGTGGTTGAAAGATTGTGGCAGTTAGTTAATTGAATTGGTCCGTTCAAACTTAGCCATTATATTCTCTTCAAACTTCCAAAAATAATTTTACACTATATAATATTTTAACCTTCTTTTTCTTGACCGGCAGCAAGAATTAAATGAGATTTATCGCAATCTATTATATTTTTGGAAATATTATTCCATCACAAAATTGGCAATTAAAATATTAACAATTTAATCCTAAAAATATCAAAGTAAATTCATATTTATATTATTTTCTAATAACTCAAGAAAGCCTAAAACTATTCCCAAAATATATGGATAAAGTGGGATAAATTATATATAAATAAGGACTTGTTACATGCATTTTTTTCACTATTGTTGTAGGTCTTCAATGTATTGAGTCAAACATTGCTTCAGTCGTTGATGAGAAGCAACACTCTAGCTCCTATTGGATTTGATATAATTTTCCCTTCTCTTCTTGAGTCAGCTCAAAGTATGGGCATATATCTTCCTCTTAGGTCAACAAGTTGAGAAGGACTCATTCACAAGTCACAAGAGAGAGTTGGGGCTTTGATTATAATAAAGCGTGTTGGATGTGAAACATACTACATACAGGTAATAAAGCATTTTTAATTGCAATACAATGCACTTACTAAGGTAACATGTCAGTTACTGTAAATTATACAGACTAACAAGAAAAAATAGTCGTTTTCCGAATGAGATCAAAGCAGTAATATATACTCAGACACCATCAAAATCCAGAAAGCATCATTCATGTTTTGTAGCGTTGAAACTATTTTATGATATGAGAACATGCAGATACTGGATCAATGGAGAAGAAGAGATATTCTTAGACCTTATTTGCTGTGCTGTGACATTTCGTATAGTACGACTCAATGGATATGATATGATTATCTTCAGGTTGTTTTGTTAATCGTTCAGAAGAGTTTTTAGTCAAAGAAAGATGAGAAGTTCATCATCTGTGTTGTCTTTTGCACGCAGATCCATTTAATCGATACTCGGAAGATGTCGGCGCTGTTTTAGAGCTATATATATGAAGCTTCTCAAATCATGATAAAGCCAGGTGATGAAGTTCTGCAGGTGAAACACAATGCGTGCCTGGACAAGACATTTCTTGAAGCTAAGCAGGATTTGTCTCCTCACCAAGTTCATGTTGAGCAGGAGAGGACCGAAGGGAATATAGAGAGAGAAACCAGCTAGCCGAGCCCATCACTGATTAATTATGGGCCTTTAAATCTTGGAGCGGCCTTAGGAATTGGCAGCTCACAGTTACTTATGTTTGATGGGACCAAATCTTTTTTCATTTTTTATTGCCCTCCACATACATTACATTACAAGATATTCTTTCTAGGTGGTAGATGATGAAGGTTGCCTAGCTCTTTTATCAACTAGTCTAGTCTTTAGCACTTTTACCCCCTTCTTTTTCTTTTAATTTGTTGAAACAAATTGTGTTGCTGTCAAATATCAATGTAGTTGACTGTGTACGGGGAAAGCATCAAACCAACCTGTTGCATAATATAATATAATACTCCGTATATAAATGTAAGTTCATATGTATTTGTTATTTTCCCATTTTTCATTCACAAAAAGGGTCACTCGCCTTTAATTAGCTCATCAGCCTGATTCACATAATATCATAAATATTGGATCTGTTTATCAAAAACAAATTTTAGTTTTGGTGTATTAGATTTATTATAAATATTTATTAGGGTAAAAGTTATCTCGAAAGTATTTATTATAAGCAAATTTTGCTCCAAAAGTTTTTTCAGAAGTAATTTTGCTTTAAAAGTATTAAATCTAAAGCAATTTTGTACTGACCGTTATCCCAATTAAGTTTTATCGTCATGTTTAACCATTAGGTGTAATTTTATCATGAAAGTTTGAAAGATACTGTTACAGTTTGAAAATTTTTAAGGCAAAATTTCTCCTGAATAAAAACTTTAGTGTAAAATTTGGGCCTTAAAAAAATGACATGGACGACACACTAATCAATTAATAGTTAAACTTAACTGGAATAACAGTAAAGGGCAAAATTGCTCTAAATTTAATACTTCTGAAATAAAATTGCTTTCAAGAAACTTCCTAAGTCAAATTGGCTCCCAGTAAATACTTTAGACGCAAAAATCGTCTTTAACTATATTTATAAATCATAACCATTAATTATTTAATTATATGATAAATCAGTTCCCAAAAAAAAAAAGCGTAGTAAACCTGGTTAACCGTGATTCTCTGCCTTCAAATTAGTACCATCTATTATTAATCCCACATCAAATTGGTAATTATTGTTATTAATCCCACTTAGGCTTATACTCAAAGGAAAGTTGTAGTTTTAAGTGGTTCTCAATTCTCACTCCTCATCAGCAATGAGACGATTTTTTTTTTTTTTTGGAGGATACACTTTAAGCAATAAGTTATTAGTTATTATACTTTTTCGTCACTACTTATAGGGTTCATAAAGTTTTGATTCTAATTCATCATAATAATGAGTTAAAAATACTAATAACCATTCATGGACGCTCCTTGGGGAATTTATGAGTTTCACACTTTTTCTCTTATTCGTAACGTATGACAACCAAAACATGTTTCAAGCTCCTGGCCACTTTCTATTACTAGTAGGGGGGGAAAAAACCAATGGCAGCATCTTGCAAATCACTCATTCCGTAGGAAAGATAAAAGCATGTTTGGATGACTTTTGTTTGGCATTGGGAGGGAAGGTAAATGCTTTGAAGTCAAGATTTTCTTTTTCCCCTCTCCGTTGATGCATATCATCTAAGAATGTGTTTGGATCTAACTTATTTTGCCTAAAAGTTAATTATCAGCAAAATAAATAAATAAAGTGCTTTTCATTTTATAGTGTTTGGATCCAACTTACCCATAAAAACTATATTTATAAAAAAATGGCTCCAAAACTAAAAGCTTTTAATAAGTCATTTCTACACTCCCAATTTAAAACACAAGTCACTTCTAATAAGTTATTTTATTTTATGAATCACTTATAATAAGCTACTTATAAAAATAAATCATGTATGATAAATCACATCCAAACATATCCTTAATATATACAGCTTTATATATATATATATATATATATATATAAAGGCAAGTGTTAACACTTAATGGTTACAAAAACTGGAAAAATGTGGGTATGCCTAATACATAAGCCAAATAGATCTAATTTTAGCTTAAGTCAACTAATATTAGATCCGAACAAGGAGGTGGAGGCTCAGTCATAAGTCATAAAGATCAACTCCGTGTTCATATGACAAGCTATATTAGCTAAAAATCAGCACATTTCATCGCCTCCCTATGAGCGTGAATAATCTCATATATACAGCTTTTAAGTTAGATGGAATCCGGTTTCTCGGGGCATGTAATCATGTCATGTCTCATTTTATTTGCTAATACACATCAACTACCGATGATAATTTCTGAGGTTTTCTTACAAACTTGCCACTGCCAACTCACAAACCCAGATCATCCATCTTGTATCAGCATTCCAGCTCACATCAGCAAATTGATTACAACTAGAAAATAATAATAAAAAATAATTGCACCAGCTGAACCACAGCAACTGGAAAATTTATCACCTCCATGGCCATAAAGTATTCGTCTCAAGTCTCAATTGTTGAAACACTCTATACTTGATATGAACTGACTTAATTTGAATCACATCAGATCATGAAGTCTATGCCAATTTCAGAGTCAGGTATCTCATCTGACCATGAAAAGCCGGTACTTCCCTCAGATTCACACATCTTCATGACAGAAAACCCATGTGCAACTTGAACAACCCATCCAGTCCATGAGACTTAGCTCTGTACACAATTGGACCGGGACAGCCATTCTGGGAACAACATGTTGGGCCATTCTCACTTCACCGATCGTACGCCTATGGTTCGTACACGAAATCGGTACTGGGGCTGAGATTCTTCTTCATCTTCATCATCATCACCGTCATCGTCATCTTCACTAGAATCATCTTCAACACTGTCCCATCGTGCATAGTTTAAAGCTGAATGCCCTTTTGGTTTTGGAATTGATTGCCATGCTTTGGAATGTTGCTCAGCCGGTTCCTCTCGTGGTGCTTTGGCAATTGTCTCCGGCGTCGAAGTTCTTGGCTCAGAGCTTTGGTCACTTCTTTGTTCAGATGATACCTCGTAATCTATTTCAGCATTAGTAATAGTAGCCTTGTCAAGCTCGTCTTTCAGATCTCTTCCAACATCTTTCTCTTGGGATTCTTCCCATTTTTTATATCCTTTTACAGCCACCTCATCTTCGTCATCTCCCTGTTCTTCAAACTCCTCTTCTGACTCCGGTATTGGAGCAAGTGACTTTCCTTGAACAGAAGAAAAGTAAGATTTCTTGCTTATAGCTGAGGAAGTATTCCAATTACAAAATACATTCTAGGCCAAATTTACTTGGTTATATGAAACTATTCACAAGCTGTGTTTTACAGGATGCAGGGGCAGTTGAGTTCCCCCTATTGTTTTTGACCTTGTCACTTATCAGCCTAAAAGTTCAGTGCAATCAGAAAACATTTGAAGGACTAAATCAAGTAAAACCAGCTTGAGTTTTCACAAGACCCATCATTTTTAATAAAACTAGACTACAATTTAATTCATATGGTATTCATGACGGGTTTACTAATACAGAACTCAGATGTCAAAAGTCAAAACACTTGAATAGCAAGTTACCAACCGAGCAATACATTTAACTGCAATAGTAGAAACGTAGTGGGGGAAATAATGCCCTACCAATTGTGTCCTTAAGCGAGCTTGAAGATTTTGATACACCTCTGAGGATGGATCCAACTCTAAGAGCCGGTTGACATCAAAAAGTGCTGAATGGTACTCCTTAAGGGTGACTAGTGTTTGAGCCCGCAGCATCAATGCTCCACTGTGCTTGTGATCTAGCTCCAGCACTGAGGTACATTCTTCTGCAGCCTGAGATGGCGCACCACCAATTAATTACACCCCATAAAAAAAGGAAAAAGAAAAAAGAAGAGTGTACATCATACAGAAAATGCTTGCAATTAGACATATAGGGCCAATGCAAGCATGAGAGTAATAACAACAGATTAATTCTGAATCAATGTTTTAAAATATCTACAAGTCTATAACACAATGAAACCAAAGTTTGATATCCAACTCTAACCATCACAAAACTAATAGGCATTAATAAGCAGCTAGTCTTTGCAAACATCTTTCAAATTATACATCTTTTGATAGATGATCCAGAGAAGAAGCCAACACATTCATTTCTTCTCATTCATAGTTCCATTGATGGAGAAAATTTGCATCTACAGGCCTTGTTTGGCACATGGAATTAATATTGATTTTATGCCTTCAATAAATTACAAGCATGATTATTAGTCAATCCAAATGAGATTTCATCTTCAAGTGCTCTTATGTTTCCATCTTCCTCTAGCTGCTCCAATACCACCTAAAAACTTGGACCTTATAGTTTTCTAAGGAAGAGGAATGAGGGAAGTAGCCATTTTGGAATCAGGATTGAAGATGATTTTGGAAATCAAATAATGCAAATAACCTAGCAAACCCTGTGGCTGCCCATTTTTCACACAACACCAAAAATGTTTCCCAAAATATAGTTGTCATTGTTAGCACTATCAAAATTAGGGAGAAACATAACCGCTACGAATCAATTTTAATCACCATTGAACTTAATTCTCTAAGTTCATCTACGTATCAAACCAATTGAAATTACATTCAGGATATATAGCACCCAATCATATTAACCATAACCAAAACAAAAGGAAAAAAAAAAAAAAAGGGACTCGATCCCACTAGAACAAGTTCATCAACGAGAAGTAACGTCACCGGCGTTACCAGTAGAGTTATCCATAAAAAAAAAGTGTAAAAAAAAAAATCGAACCTTCATGAAATCTTGAAGTTTCAGGTAACAAGCAGCTCTATTGCTATGCAAAGCGATCTTTTGAGCCTTAGTCTTAGCCATCCCAATAGCTTCCGTGTAGAAACCTAGCGCGTCGCCATACCGTCCGTCGCGGTACAACTGGTGGGCGCGTTCGATCTTTTTCAACGGCGAAGTGGCCATGACGATCGATCCAGCGTCGATCATAACCATAGACGAACTCTCTCAACCACAAAATTCAAACCTTTCACAAATTTCGAACTTTGGGCAGTTCGCTACTCAGCTCAAAATGACAAAACAGAGAAAAACAGCTAGAGCGAGCGAAATTCGGCTCAATTATATATATATATATATATATCTCATCAATTATTGTTTAGCAATGCTCTTTCCTACGACACGCGCATTTGCTGTATTTGCTGAATAATTTATTGCATTTCTTTCCAAGAAAAGGATAAAGAATTTTAAGAGAAAGACAAACAAATATATAATTTGTTTGGAATAATTTATTTAAAAGCAATAAAATTTTCTTTGTGGAGTATAAAGTAAATATGTGATATATGTCTTTTTTAGTATTTTATACATAAAATTTTATTTAGCTAAAATAAATTATTCCAAATAAGCCAATAGTTAAAATATGTTCAAAATCCAGCATATTTACTCCTTTTTTTTTTGTAAAGACGAAGAAACAAATTCAATTTTTTCTACTCTACTATTTACTACGGCGACGAATAATCAACTTATTACTATATTATTTCTTTTTTCTACTTCTTCTTCTAAGTGCAGGATAACCCTAATATTCATATATCGTTAATCTAAAAGAGTATCTAGTATAGTTTTTTTTAATGAAAATCATAAATAATTTTATGAGGAGGACCAATTCCTTCCCTTATTCAATAAAACACTTGAATAGTTTAAATTTGGTTTCATACAAAATATTTTTTATTTTTCGTTATAATGTTATCCATATCATATTATAGCAATTTGAATTTAGTAAATTGTTTTTTATAATTCAAATTTTGATGATAATTTTATAAAATATTAAATTGGATATGAATAATTATTGGTGTTTCTTTTTTTTTTGTTCAATTATCAGTGTTTCTTAACATTGAAGCAGATTTGAAGGTACTTGAGATGAATTATTAGCTAAATAATTTAGTTTCATTAAAAATTTAGTCATGAAAAATTCCAACAAAATGCCTTTGGAACTTCAAAATTTTCAAAAAGTTATGCGATTAAGCAAAAGGACAAATAGAAAAGAAGTAGTAATGAGAAATTCTGAAATGCTAATGCTTTTTAAAAGTTGTCCTTCACTAGAAGGCTTGTGAAAACTGTTATTGAAATTGTAAATACTTTTACCTTATATTTAGATATTTGGATGAAGAGAAATTTTGGAGGCAGGAGAATTATAAGAGAAAATTTTTAAAAATAATATTTTTTTATTTATGAAAATTTTTAAATATAATATTTATTTTTTTTCTTTTTTCTCTCTTTCTTTCTTTCCATACAAACATAGTAAAGATATTTATCATTTCAATGATAGCTTTTAACAAGTCTAGTCATGATTTTGTAAAAGCACTACCACTTCTAAATATCTAATTCGTACCACTTTATTCCAGTGAATTTGAAATTATCTAAACAGTGCAATACTACATTTTATCATATATTCTCTCCTCCTGTTATTTTTATAAGTAAATTTTGTCTTCATTGTGGAAAACAAATTAATGATTAAAATTAGTTAAAAATAATAATTGTATCAAAAATGCCATATATTTTTCAAATATGCCCTTATTTATGAAAACGAGCAACTAATATAAAATATATGAGAAAGTATGTATAATAAATAATTATATAAGAGAGAATTAGTGACGAGTGGGGGATAATTATTGTAAAGGTAGCTACCAGTGATGACTATAGATGATCCAGGTTATTGAAGGATTCCTGTCCTCTTTCATATAGGAATACTATTATAGAGACTCCCACATGAAGCTCAAGCCTTCTTACTCCAAACAATCCTAGCACAACCTTCCTTTGTTTCCTACTGGAAGAGTAACTAGATTTCTACCTTTATGAGCATCTAGCCAATAGTTCCCTTATAAGACCATCACTTTTTTGAACAAAATAATATCACTACCCTCGATCCCTATAAGTTTAGTTACATATACCTTAAAACGTTATTCCAATATTTATTTGTAAATTCTAAAAGCTTCAATTTGAGAGTAAGAGGGTAATGGGAATAAGATTTTTTTACCAATGTTGATCTATTTTCCTCATATTTTCTCAAAATTCATGGTTTTTACTTTTCTACCAATTTCATACATTTTCTATAAAACTTGCTTCTGTTAACATATTTGCAATATTTACTTCTATATTTCTTCCTATTAAAGCTATTGACTGTGTTTTACTCTAATATTCTAATCTTTTATCATTATCTAAGTTGCAATTTAAATCTAACCAAATTCCTTAGGGTTGGTAAGGAGAATTGGGGCCACCCTAGCCCATTGAGTGCACTACCTCAAGCTTTGACGAGGAGATGGCATATATAAGATCTCTATAAGGCTTTACGATGGGTTCCAAACGAAACTTTTTCCGCATATTTTTTGTATTTGCTTTCATACAATCCCGTCCTTATATACTATATATGAAGACAAGCAAAAGGCTAGATTAGTCTTGATGTTTTGATTCCTTAATGGGTCTTCCCACATATTCATTCATAAGGTAGAATTAACGACTGAGTAAGCGAAACTACGGTCAGCGTACCCCTGTCCATAGAAGCAAAGTCTGAAGTTATAACGGGGCTTTGTTCCCCTATTCCATCTGGATGAGAGGGATCAAGCTCAACCATTGAGTACAAAAGTAGGCTCTTCCTTTATTACTCTGTTCTTCCCATTGAGCAAGGAAAAGAGAGAAGACCAGGCAACAATATAGTATATTATATTTAACCTTAAAACCTGATAACTAGGGAGACAAAGGTCAGCTCCCCACTAGTGAAAGCCGGTGTCTTTTGATCTAGACGAGCAGAAGAGCTGCGATGGTATGAAAGTTTATAACGGCATAACAAATGGTCCATTTATTGATAGGCGAACGATAGGAATTGAAACTGCGTATGGTGGATTCACAATCCATTGCCTTAATCCACTTGGCTACATCTGCCCTACCCCTCGCATTTATTGTTGTCTCTATCTGCGATTTGCTAACGAACAAGCAATGGAGTGAGCGCCCTAGCGTCTCAAGCCCTCAAGCTAACGCTCAAGCAGCTTCGTACATTGCGTGTTAGACGTGTAGGAGTTTGATTGTCAACCGCACTAACAAATTAGCCTCCACCCCTAATTATTGTAAGCATAGCCCCTCACTACTTCATCGAAAAACGGGCTTTGTATTCTGTTTTCGGCTGCAGAAGCAAATTTAACAGTTGATAAATATAATGTTCTACCACCAGGATTATGGAAAAATTAAAATTCATATAGGCATAGATAAAGGTATGGTAAAAGGCAATCGCAGTGGTTGTTTCACCCTAGAGTAGATTTACTCGTAGCAGGTGCTCGACCAAATAAGCTAGGGACGATGTCTCAATTTCTTAACTTCCCGATTAGATGTTCCTCGGTCTTGGTGTTTGCGTAACCAATCCTCTATTAAGCATTGGTATAGAACAAGCATGTAATATGCATTAAGAAGCAAAGTTGGTTCACAGATTGCATATATTGCGAATCAAACACCTTGTGCAACCTTAATAAAATATATGAGAAAGAATATATAATAAATGATTATATGAGAGAGAATTAGTTATGAGCGGGGGATAATTATTATGAAGGTATGTATTTAATAAGGATAAAAAAGAAAAATGTAGTTTAAATTTTTAAATAAGAAAAGAAAGTTATTTATATTAAAAACTAAGCATAAAAGAAAGAAAACTGTTTATAAAAAGAATCGGAGAAAGTATATAATATATCATAACAATAAATTAGATTTTGTATTAATATTGATTATTATATTGGGAAAATGAGTGAAGTCAACCCGTGAGGATCATTTCCACTCACAAAATGATAGTAGGTTACATTAATCATATCCGAAGTTGTCAAACACACGAGTTTTAATAAATTTGTGACAAAAATGTAAACCCCGATCATAAACTCATAAGGGTTTACTTTCATTAATAAATAGATGTTAAAAACATGCAATAAATTAATAAAAATGTAAAAAGTGACAATGATTAAATTTAAATATAAATAAATTAAATTAAATCTATCCATATTTATAATTAACCTTATCAAATAAAGAAATTTGTATGAAGTTCATATATAAAGCATTGAAAATGATTAAAACGAATAAAAATAATACAAGTTTTATAGCAAATTGACACAATTTTTTATCGTAAAATTATAAAAACATTAGACTCGGTATATAAACTCGTGAGTTTAATTGAGTTTATGGTTATTATGAGTTTAAGTAAAATCTAACTCAATTTTGTAAGCTAGAAACATATAATTGGTAAACTTAGAAAGTTAGCTTAGGAGTTTAACAATTAGAGCTATCAATAAAGACTAGTTCGGTCCTAAAGGGCTGGCCCTTGAAGGGTCAATGCTTAAAAAGGTAGGGTTCAAAAAGCTTGCGTGTTATAAAATTATTTAATTATTGAAGCCCGGTCTTTAAACATGGGGGCTTAGGGCTAGTGTTCAGGCTTTCATTCCATTTACTAAAGTTTAATATAGTTTCAAATTTTTGGAATATCAAAAAATCAAACAAATCTCAAATTTTAA
Organism: Acacia concinna; assembly: GCA_037177275.1. Classification (NCBI taxonomy): domain Eukaryota; kingdom Viridiplantae; phylum Streptophyta; class Magnoliopsida; order Fabales; family Fabaceae; genus Acacia; species Acacia concinna. The sequence goes on from JBAGKO010000008.1 coordinate 28,433,398, forward strand.
ATTCAATAATAATTATTAATAAAATGATTTGAAGGGTTACGTTTCTTTATTTTTGGCCTTATATGCACGTATATATATTTATATATAGATAATTATTTATTGCGTCATATAAATAATTTATAAATCTGAAAAAAAAAATTTCATTAAAAAATTATTATAGGGCTGGCCTTCAGGCCTAAAGAGCCAACCCTTTTGTTTTCGAACTTAAAAAGGTCGGCCCTTTTGAACCTAATTTCACTTTGTACCATATAAATATAAGTCTAACCCAAGGATTTAAACAGGCAAGCCCAAAGGGTTTGACCCATTTTGACGGCTCTATTAACAACCACACACATATCCTGCTATAACAAGAATAAACAATAAAAATTTGGAAATTAAAAAAAAGCTAAATCAAGTTTGTTGCCTAAAATTAATGAGGAAACAACTACACTTTAATTTTGATAAAAAATTCACAAATATTTTATAGGAAATACCTCATTGGAGATTATGCAATTTTAAGTTTTTTTTTTGGAGATTTATATTTTAGGTAGAATTCTATCTAAACACTATTTAAATATTAAAATTTTAGATCTCTCCTACTACCCATAAAATAATAGAACTGTCCAAATTTATAACGCCATTGATAACTTAATTTTATGAAAAATTAATAATTTAAAATTTTAAAATTAAAAAAGTATTTAAATGCTCCCTCTAGTTTACTTACTTTCTTTTTGTTTCTTTAAATCTCTCCATTAGATACATACAAAATTTACCTACTGATTATAGAAGTTTCCTAAAATAATCCATATCTATCTATGTATCCCAAGTTGCCAACTTAACTGATAAAAGTTAATCGAGATAGAAAGACATCTTTGCAAATACAAATCCGAACAAATAGTTAGTAAAGAGAAATATCGGTGTTTGTTGGGTCCCGGGGTTGGACTGTACGGCGTGGGCTATTTCTCTGTCTTCTCTCCCGTACTTCGTTTCTTTTTGCCCCTCTCCACTCTGAAGAACCCTAAACTCTGATATTCTTCATCATCTTCCTTCTTCTTCATCATCTTCCTATTTTTATCGGTATATACCCAATAAGAGCAACTTGGTTGCAGGGAAGTCCATTATTTTGGTGTTCTATTTAGTGCTTGCATATTTAATTTGTATCGAGCTCATCGAGTTTTGTCCTTCACTGGAAGGTAAGCCTTTTAGATTCGTGCCATTACTCTTGTGGGTGCTCGAATTTTAGTTGTGCTTATATATTTGGAATATTTATTAGAAAAATTTGATGTAGCTGACGCGGGGATCGGTTGACTGGGTCCAATGATGGAAATAGGGTTCTGAGGTAGCATGACGATCTTAATGTCTGATCTATTGTTTTCTTGTAATGAACTTAACATGAAGTCGGGAGCTTTTTGAAGCTCTAACATTTTAATTCCATGTGAACATTTGTGCTTATAGCGAATGGCTTGTTTTAGTTGTGAATTGTGGTTTGTCGAGTGCCTGACTGCCTTCTTTTTTCATCTAGCTATAAATTGGTTTTATGGCAGAGCGTAAACCAAGATCTTAGAAATTATGTGTTTCTTCAATGTCTAGTATAAGCAAAGAAAAGAAGCGTTTAGAACAAATTCTATACTTTAAGTTGTCACATGATTGCATTCTATGCCCATCATGTCACAACACACCTTCTTACTAAATAAAAAGAAGAGATATTGTAGTTAAAAAAAAAAAAAATCCCCCTTCCTCACAGTGCCTGAGTCCTTTGATTGAGAGGATTCTGCTGCTTTGATGACAAGAAGAGATATTGTGTATGCCTGTTTTCTCATTCTTATAGTTAATGGTCAGGGAAGCTATTGCACTTTGCCACTTGGCCATTGCATTGTGCCATCATATACACAATCTGAACAACTATAGTCAGCATCATGGCTGGAGTGGTGTCTGGAGATGTCTCTCATCATGGAACATATCAAGGGAGTTCTCAAAGACACACTCCAGAGAAGCCAGAAGATGGTTCTCGTTGGTACTTTTCTAGGAAGGAGATTGAAGAACATTCACCATCCAAGAAAGATGGCATAGATTTGAAGAAAGAAACTTACTTGCGCAAGTCATATTGTACATTTCTGCAAGATTTGGGCATGAGACTTAAAGTGTGAGTTCTCTGTTATTCGATTAGCTTTCTGCTTCCCTCTGTTTTTCTCTTTTGGTAATGGTAACGCTCTATTTCAGCTGTAATTTGTACTTGTCAGTTCAACATTTATTGTATATCTTAATTTCCTTGGCCAACCAATATCGATTCTTTGTTGGTGGCACTGTTATTTGAATTTTACACAGACGAGGTTGTGCTAGCGGTGATTTGTTTTTTAAAACATATACCTTGTCCCTGAAAATTCAGGAAATAATATATAATTTTTTTTGGCTAATTATATCGAAAGTACTATCAAATGGCATTGAAGATACATAACTTAATATCATGAAGTTGATTCTGGTTTTTTGTGACACAGACCTCAGGTTACCATTGCCACAGCAATTATTTTTTGCCATAGATTCTTCCTTCGCCAATCCCATGCAAAGAATGATAGGAGGGTGAGTCTGTATTCTGTTTCCTAACTTTCATATTGGCATTGTCAGATAATAGTTTTATTTTCCTGTAGTAAACATTTTATTTGGAACTTGTAATATCGTAGGCTGACCGCTTAGCTGAATTTATATATTTTGAACCGGCTACTTTTAGGGCTTCAGTTCATTATGACCAATCCACTCTTCATTGCGTGTCTGAAAAACATGACCTTTTTCTTTTCCTGTTTTTGTTGGTTTTTTTTTTTTTTGGGGGGGGGGGGGATGTTGAGTGCTTTGTATCTATGTTGGTGAAATGGCAGTTCTTTAGTCTTCTGCGTCCAATCAATTCTTTGCCCGATGCTTAAAGAATTTAAGACAGTTGGAAGAAACATAAAGGGTTATCTCTATATTTTTGTGCTACCCTTCTGTGTTCATTTTCTATCCTAGTTCTTGATCTTCTTGATAAATACATCTAATTATTCCTCTTGGAATGCATGGGTTGGTTATAAATTCTTCATACAGTTGATGGTATATTCCTTACTTTGTGGGCTCTTAGTCTTACTTGAACTTGAATACCCTTTCTTACAGAGAGAAAATTAGGAGAATATATCCTAAGTAACCACTTAAATATCTAATAATAAGATGGTGGACCAGTGACCAGTGGGAAAATTATAGACAATGTGAAAGAGAAAAGAAAGTTACTCAGTTGGCAACTTTGAGGAGGGCAGACGGTGAAGAATTGGAGAAGTTTATTAAGGGTATTATTGGTAAATACTAGTATGTTAGTGATTAAGTCTTCAATTAGGATAAACACTGGAACTATAAGTCTAGGGAATTCCATTTATTTTATTTTCATTCTATTACTTTTTGTGTTTTATATTATCCTTTTACATCTTTTTGGGTACAACAATTGTTTTTGTTTTATCTTTTTAGGATTTAGGAATTATCTTGTTTTCTGGTAAACTCTATATAATGTCCTCAATGAACGCACTGGGGTAGTTAAGCCTATTGAATAAACATTCAGATTCGCTTTTGGTTTTCCCATTATTCCTCCTTCCCCTGTTTCCCTCCCTTTTAGATTCTCTCCATCCCCTGTCTATTATTTCTCTATTTGTACCACATTATCAGTTGTCATGATCTAAAACAAAGCAATTGGGAATCCCATGCGGCCCTTACTAGCTTCCTAGCAAACACAGTTGCCACATTTTTGGCTTTAAAGGGGTGTTTGAGGGCAAGAATGTGAGTAATTAGTCATTTAGTGCAACATTACACATTATCTAGTCTTTGGTGCTGTAGGCAAGTCTGGTTCCATATCCTTAGAAATATCTGCCCATACATGGAATGAAAAGTGAAGGGGCTGAAATGAACCTGTTGGACTTTTTACACTTTAGCTGTTTCATATTGCACTACTAATTATTTAAGAGCCCGCTTGGTTCAATTATTATCTCATTGAAGATGGTAGTGCAATGCAATGCCTTGTAATGCAATATGCATTACCATGCCCATGTTTGGTATATTTTTAAGAATATTTAGCAAAAAATTTACTTTTTATATTTAAGTAAATAAAAATAAGAATGAAAAGTCCATAATAACCCATCAATAAACAATCAAACATCTTCCCCACCTTCATCCTTCCTCCGGACTCGTCTTCCTCCATGAAAATCATAAGCACATGCATAAGATTGAATTCGATCAAAAAAATATGGTTAATTCAAAAAGAGTCAAATCAACCAATTTCTTTCAAATGAAAGAAAGAAAGAACATACATGCGAATATTGTGTGATGGTGCTCTTAAGTCTTCTCGCAGTGTGCTTCTTCCTCTTTCCCACCATTCCAATTACCTCAAAATCGAATAATGGCTCTCACAGATTCTTTACCAATCATTTTCCTCTTTTTTGTTGGATCGGGCTGATATCTATTGGAGAAGTTGCACAGTTGACTATGAATGTTGCTCCTTGGCTCATTTTCTTGTCTCCCACTGAGATGTGCTAAATCCAGAGATACAAAGGAAAAAGAATTGATCTTGAGTAGCAAAAGTCGATAAGGAGGATTGGTATATCTGAAGCTATGGAGAGGGAGGAAGTTGAAGGAGAAGATTTTGTGGGTGCTGGGGAGGAATCCAATGCTGGAGACAGTGGGGATAAGTGAGGGGGGGGGGGGGGGGGCAGAAAAAGTGGAATGGGAAATATGAGGCAGAGGTATTGATGGTATGCTGTTATTTTTACATTATATAGTAGGGGCAAATGTGACTTTTTATAACATACAATAGAGTGGTAATAGCATTCATGGGGGAGGGCTATGAATGTTTACTGCCAAATTTTAGGTAACAATCATTATCTTGGTAATTCCTATTACCATACTAATGAGCAACCAAACATACTTATTTTGGTAATGCAATATTTATGACCATTGTGGGGCTGCAATGGCGTTGAACTAAATGGGCCTCCCAAAAACATCAGATGTCCCTATGACATAAGTGTGAAAAAACCCCCAAATGTGACCACCAAAAGAGGAAGGTTTATGCTGATTGCTTTCAAATAAGGGATGACAAGTTTTCACGTTTTCAATTAGCCCAATCACACTTATGAGGGTTTTTTTAAACCTGTTGGTCAGTTACATGCATCTCTGGTTATTGTTAACCAAGTATTATGTTGGATGATTTTTATTTGATTATTGTTCTAGGTCATGAATTGTATTTTAGGGTTAATTTATGCTGGCAACCAACCTGCTGCTTGTACTTTGGACGCGTTTTTTAGAATCATTCTGTGATTGATTGAATTCAATTTCTTATCCTGCTGGTTTGATATATCATGTCCATAGTCCTTGATCATCTTTTTTCTGTTCACAAATATGATTTGCTACACTTTGCACACTATATAGTATAGAATACTTCTTTCCTTTTTTTGGACTGTGTACAAGCATAAAATATTACATTGAATAAATGAGAGTAGTTAATCAGTTGTTGAATTATGTTTTGCTTTTTGCAGACCATTGCAACAGTATGCATGTTTCTTGCAGGGAAGGTTGAGGAAACTCCTCGCCCTCTCAAGGATGTAATTCTTGTTTCTTATGAAATTATGCATAAGAAGGATCCTTCTGCAGTTCAGAGAATCAAACAGAAGGTGTGTCATGTGTCTTGCTCCCTTGATTTCAGCTTTTTATATTTTGTCTCAGCTATTATCTTCTACCTAAACTGGTGGTTAAAGTTTCATTTTTACTGTATGTAATATATTAGTCTAGCTATTTCTGTGAGAATGAAATTGAATGCAACAATTTTTTATTTTGGCTTTTAATTTATATCTGAATTTTGTATGCTGGACTGAACTAAATCTCTACTTCGTATCTGTCTCTTTAACAATCTCACCATTTTTTCAAAATTTGGATTTTCAATTTTGTTCCCAATGTAGTTTTTATAATATCTATCTCACTTTTTTTTGCAACTATGGTGCAGGAGGTATATGAACAGCAGAAGGAATTAATCTTATTAGGAGAGAGGGTTGTACTTGCGACCCTTGGTTTTGATCTTAATGTGCACCATCCTTACAAACCACTTGTTGAAGCAATAAAGAAATTTAAAGTTGCTCAAAATGCCCTTGCACAAGTTGCCTGGAATTTTGTGAATGATGGGTATGACAAAACCATTTTTGTTATGCTCAATTGCCTTTCTTTGTCCCCTCCTGAAATTAGGATGTGGTGTGCAGACTTCGGACATCTCTGTGTCTGCAATTTATGCCCCATCACATTGCAGCTGGAGCCATATTTCTTGCTGCCAAATTCCTCAAGGTGAAGCTGCCATCAGATGGTGAGAAGGTTTGGTGGCAAGAGTTCGATGTCACCCCACGCCAATTGGAGGGTTGGTATCCTTTTTCATTGTTTTGATTTTTCTGCCTGTATTTAGGGATATAAGAACATGAAAAATGAATTTACTATGTTTTCATTTCGCTCTCCCTATTACATCTTCCCTTGTTCTTCCCCTTTCCCCATCCCTTTCTTTGTGCGGGATGGTGTTTTAATTATGAATAAATGGTCAAGGTAATTGAGATTCCTGTGCTTACAAAGAAACACAAACATATGGAGATCAGTTTAAACAGGTGGAATCAATCTAACATCATATATCTTTCTTGGTGGTTTACTTTCTTATTTTAATGAAATACCCTATTGTGTACTGTCGCAATTCACTTTCTGCAGAAGTTAGTAATCAAATGTTGGAGCTCTATGAACAAAACCGGTTGCCACAGTCCAATGATGCTGAAGGAGCTGCAGGCAGTGGGGCAACTAACCGGGCCCCTGCAAAAGGTCCAACCAGCAATGATGAGACTGCAACCACAAACAGCAATTCCCAGACTGGTCACACAAGTTTGAAAATTGAAACCTCAAAGTCTGCAGCTTCTAAGGTGCTGCCTGAATTATCTGCTACTAATCATATTGGGCGCCCTGTATCCAACCATAATAGAGGTAGTGATTATGGTAGCTCAGAAATGAAACATAGAGCCGAAGATGATGCCAAACACAATCAACATCCTGAATGGGAACCTCCTGTCTATAAGGAAATCTTGCAGGAACCTGCTGACATGGTCAAATCTCGTTCAGGTTATGGTGAAGAGCAAGATAGCAATGCTGGGAGAAGTGAAATGAAGGAATCTGGTGAGTTTAAAGATAAACATACAGCCAGAAACATAGATCACAGAGATGGTACATCTGGCCGGCCACCTCAGGAAGCCATAAAGAAAATTGATAGGGACAAGGTAAAAGCTGCGCTAGAGAAACGGAGGAAAGCATCTGGTCAGATAACTAAAAAAGCTGAATTCATGGATGATGATGATCTCATTGAAAGAGAACTGGAAGATGGGATTGAACTGGCTTCCCAGAATGAGAAGAACAAGCATGATAGGAGGCAAAGCTGGTCTAAGTCATCTGATAGATCAGATCATGAGACTATGCAGCATGGAAGGCATCAAGATAACGAAGATGAGCATTATCATAGTATGAAGGGTCTGTCGTCATACCAATCTGATCTAAGTAATGTGGAAGAAGGGGAGTTATCAGCACTTGATGACATTGGTCTAGGACTTCAGTCACCCAAGTCAAACAACCGCAAGAGAAAAGCAGCAAGCTCACCTGATAGAGTTGTGGAGGGGAAACAATGGCACAATTATGGCCATGGCTCTCATCATCATAATCGTTTTGATTATATGGATGACCGAAACAAAGTCAGCCGGCTGGGTCATACTGAGAGGGATAGCAAAAGGCACATACAAGAGAACCATGTTTAACACTGTCTGCAGTTGTGGGGTATGTGTCACTTGTAATTTTAAAATATATCTGGGTATATGCCTTAGCAAAGATCTTGGAATGCTCTCAACTCTGTTCTGATGCGGATGCACACCCTGAGTTGATGTTCATTCCCCTGGGCTAAGAAATCTAGATTGAAGGTAATTCGAGCACCCCTTCTTCAACTTTGGTCGGTTGAACCAACATTGTTGTATTAATTTTCGCCCCCTTCGAGTAATGGGTTTATAGTTTAGCCAAAAGAAAATATTAATGGGCATGTAGGATATAAACGGTATTATAGAAAGTGAAGTATATCTGAATTGGAGACGGACATGCAATGGAACGTCCATTTTTTCCCCTATTATTAGTGAATTTTTTTTATTGCCCCTCTAAACTAAACAATCAAGTGATTAGACGATGGAAAGGGGTTTATCTGGTGCTGTACTAATCTTAATGTAATGGATGAATACTGGTCCTGATCTGAGCAATTTCCCGTTGTGGTTAGGTTGCAGAGGATGAATTATCCAGTGATTCCAAACTGTGTATTTGTTCCAAACTGGGAATGTTGTTGAACCATCTCGATGAAGCTAGTGAAATAAATTATTTACAGCTTTCCAAGAAGTGAGTAATATGAATACAAATATTTCTGTATGGGTTTTTCTTAATGTGTTCGTACGATTCTGGATTTAATGTTCATGAAAAACCTGTTCTGCTAGCGGGGTTACAGAAATTGCACTAGTGATACTTTTTTGCCTTTTGCTATAATCTTGCTAAACATCATGGTGAAATTCGCTGCCCCTTTCGAATTTTTCGAACTTCTGGATTTAGACATAGTCTAGAATTATAACAAAGCAAACTTGCCTTTTGAAAATCTCTTGGCTCAAGTTCCACGTCTGAAACAAGTGCAAAAACATGAAATGTTTCTAATCTGCAGAGCTTCAATTCCTATCTATCAGTCTACTTCCTCCACTGTCTCTGATCTCCCAAAATAGTGGTGGGAATACAATTTACTGAAGAATATGACTTGCAATAAACTCACTAGAACTCAACTCATTATGCTAGAAATCATATTGAACGCTTTAAAAGCATGGCAAATGAGAACCATACAGTAATAGTACAGTGTAAGCTTTTGTTCCTCATCTAAAATAGTACGAGTCAAAAGAATGAGAACAAAAGAAAAAGGTAGTGTGAGTGATATTAGCGTTCATAAAAAGGTCTCATGCCTGACTTGAATTGCACGAGAGAAATTTGATCCCACAGATAAAAAGTAGGAGTGTGCATGACAAATCTTGAGGGAAGAGTGTACTGAGTAAGGAACAGAACGAATCTTTTTAGTATTGGAAAACATGAAAAAGTGGGTCTGATGATCTTATGCTTCCAAAATCAGCCTCAGATTCACTTCCCTGCAACACCCACCATTGACACCAACATGACCTTGTTGGCTTCAAACATCCAATAAGCAGATGGGAAACACACACGTGTACCTCAACCAATGGAACAAGTCATTTCTAAGGATTTTACACATTAAATTGAAAAATTTTTCTTCTTAAATTTTTTGGGTATTATATATATGTGTGTGTGTACTGGTTTTGTTGAAAGAAGCCATTCGGTGAGTGAGGAGAACAAGTTGCTTGGTTTTAAAGCAAGTAAAAGATTGTGCTTTTTATAATTTGATTTAGTTCTGTAAACAAGCCTATGAGGCTCCGTGTTCATCATCCATTAGAGCATAAGATGGCCCTTTCATGAAAATTAAGGCATCTAAAAAATAGAATCGGTCACTTCTCATGATTCGGTCAAAAAAGAACAGAAAAAAATAATAAGATCTTATCATATCAATGCACTTTTGTTCCCAATTAATTACTCCTTATTTTCACAACAGAATTTAGCATTATTACCCCACCCCCCCGAATTATTTGTCGTTTCTCCATTTAATTTTCTTTTATATGTATATATAAGAAATTGTTCTCACAAAGATTGAAAAATGTCAACAACTTGAATATATTACGCTTAACTTGGTTTTAATTTATGTACATAAATTATAATAATCTTCTATCTTTCTCAAAATCAATATAAATCTTCCTCAAGTTTTCCTACTATTGCTGAAACCAAACTTTTTTTTTTTTGGCCCGATACTGGAACCAAACTTACAACAATTTTTGGTCGAGTTTTGTTAAAATTATATAGGCTTTCTTTTCGCCGAACATTGGCATAATTCGAAAGTGCCATCAAGGGTGGATTAGCTTGTATAAGCTTTCTTTTTCTTTTTGAAATCTTACGAAATTCTTTCGAAAAATAAAAGTAATGCCTATAAAATTTTAAGAAAAATTCATGAGAAGTCTTTGCAATTTAGTGAGAAATTTGGAGTATCCGATCCTCTATTAGATGTAATGAAGGCAGAAGAGAGATTTCCTCAAACCAGATTTGCTTCATACACAAAAGCTAGAAATTAAATGATAATCATTTGCTCCATACACAACAATATAATTAATGCTTCTCACTCTCTCCATTTATCTAACCAGGTACTTTAATTATGTGATTTTAACAAATTTTATAAAAATCCCGGTGATTGTTTTGGAAATGTCATTGAGAGATCATGTAAGGTAACAAGTATATTGGCAAAAACGGATAGCCTCCTGCATATGATATGGATAATCATGGGGCGCTACAACATGAAACTGGACTAGTATTTCATAAGTCCTTATTACAAGGCACCTATAAATTATTTTTAAGGATTTCCTCTCATATTTGAATACGTGACATGTGGAAGGACTCTAAGACCTAACACCAATATGACACTCAAATATTGATAAAATAGACTATTATTATTATAAGTCGTCAAGAGGGACATTAATTACATTTTTTTCAAGATTTGTCTTTATTTAAAATCTCATTAATTGCAACTTCTAAGACTTTTTTAATGTAATTCATTTTATAGAATATGACTAATTTAGAAATTTATTTTATTTATATACTAGGTTAATTAATGACTTAACAATACCACTTATGATGTGATTAGAGGAGCCTATAACAATGAGGACAAGGGAGTATGACTTGTGAATAGTATTATCTTAGAGATATATCGATAATGTTGGAGAATTGCTTCTTAAATAAATATAGAGAGAGAAAGAGAGAGGGAAAATAAGAAACATAGATCAATATGTTGCATAAGGTGGAACAATTAATTAATTATTGAGTTTATTAGAGAGAATCAAACAAGCGGGGAGCTGAGGGAGAGGTAAGGTGGTGTTAGTGATGAAGATAGAAAGAGATGAAGAGTACCAGATACTCCGTACTGAGACGAAGATAAGAGTTTGAAATGAACGAGGGTTATATCAATATGGATGCTGTTATGTGGCAAATAGGCCTCGAAAAAAGATGAACTTTGATGAAGAAGCTACCTTTCTGATGATGATGCCGAGTGATGAGGTAGGAGGTCAGGAATCTTAATTTTCTCATCTCCTAACAAAACATCGTGCCACTGAATTTGAACCCTATTCCTCCTTTTCATATTATTATATCTGATCTATAGTAACATTATGTTTCGGATAACCAACACATATATTATATACATATCTCTCCTATTCCTCTTGATTCTATTGCTTACCACTCTATCAAACCAAATCCTTAATGCGTACGTATATATTATAGAATAAATTACATCATGCTTTATATAATATGTAATTAATTCTGATATTTGTTATGCAAATGAAGTGCTTGTGTATGTGTAAACTCCTCTTCTAAATTACATCATGCTTTAGATAATGTGTAACACTTGACTCTCTAATATTTCTTCCATAATCACTCGTTTTTAGGTCATTTCATGTTACTGCCCCTCAGAATTAAATTAAAATTTCCTTTTCATATGGCATATAGATTTATACGATTATCAATGTGTGCATGGTTTGGATAATACGCTAAAATTACCTTTTTCTCATTACCTAAACATGGGTTCGGGTGTCCCAAACGGATCCTCAAAGATGGGTCCTCATTTAGTACTCATTACCTAAACATGGATAATTACTTTTTTCCCATTAGCTAAACATGGGTCTGGGGAGCCTTAAGCACACACTATATGTGCACATATAGTTTACTAAATTCACACGAATTTGTTAGTCTTAGCTAATTTAAATTGTCATTCTAAATGATAGATACGCGAGAATTTTATCTTATGCGATAAGAATAGAGTTTATTAGTTTAGAAGATAATAAGAGATTGAGGTTTAGATTTAAAACTTAATTAAGACACAATCTTCCTAATATACTCATTGATATGGTTATCTAACTGGTCATATCCGAACATTATCAGGTACTCTAATTCCAAGTTCAAAACATTTAGAAGCTTTTTTCAATTGGTCCAAATGTAGGACAATATGTAATATTAACAAATCTTCTGCCCTTTTTATTTCTTATTTTTCCATATTTATAAGGATGCACTATATTCAAGGTTAGATTAATTAATTTTTCAAATTCACAACACTACTCTCTTATAATGAGGAGATCCAAAAGATAATAATGAGAAAAAAAGTGTTTAAAAGAATTTATAATGCAATAAATAAGGAACTTCCTCAGTTGAATTTATAAGTCTCGATTTAAATTTCCATTTTATTATTAACCATAAGTTCATATCCAAATTTTATGATGTAATTATTACCACTCTGGTCACATGTGTAAGTCACTTGGATAAAACTTTGGTTCTGAATGCAAGTCACTTGTAGGATAATGAATTACTTTCTTTTTTTCTTAATTTTACCTTTATTTAATTTCTATTGAAAAGAGAGAAAGAGAAGAGCGAGCTAAATGTAAAGACACAAAAATCTTAATAAGGGCATATGTTTAAAATTTAATCAATTTATTGCATTTCTTCATATGTGAGAAAATAATACACTTGTTAGAAAATAAAATGGAAAATAGGTAGTTGATGTTTAAAATAGCGTCGCATTAAATAAAAGGCAACAAAAAAAATGTAATTCTTGAATAACATATAGTTTTTGTCTTTTTTTTTTTTTTGAAAACAAATTTGGACGCTGGCGTAGCGCCTGAGAAGTAAAGGGAATCAAACCCTAAACCCCGGTGACACAAAGGAGCACATGTTGTGCAATTCTTCTTAATTTATGGTTTTTTAATATGAGAACTAATAAATAGAGATATATAGTTAGAATTGTCCTATATCTACAATAAGAAGAGCTATAATCAAGAGATTACTATTAGTGAAAAGGCATTATCTTATGAATGGACAAGACATTGTAATTACAATGAAATATGTGACGATGATATTAATTTGAGTATTGAACACATGAACAAATGAAACAGGAGAAGCTCCTTCTTGGACACTAAATCAAATCAAACGATCGAATAATATATCTGCTGTCCTAGTGTCCATCCAATCAAAAGGTGTCACTTTGGCCTACGTACCAACTAATAAGTTCCATGTATATACCATTCTTATGGTCGCTAATGAGTAGATTTTCAATACACATCAACTCAATGTACTTGTGTTTCAACTAAAATGATAGTCAAGTGAAAGTTGGACTCTCTAATAAAGTAATTTTGATCATTGATTTGGTGCATGGGATGAATAATTAAAAAAAAAAATCATACCATTTCTAATTCAAAAAACAAGCATATAGTGGTAATTTTACTTTAACATGCATATGAAACCAGTTAATGTAAATACTGAATTTTTCTAAAGGAAAACGTATGTCTCTAATCATTTAATTAACTTCGCACAAGTTTTTGTATTATGACATATATTTCCCGTCGCCATCTAGTCCTAAAGCCTATCAACAAAATTTGTAGATAAGATCTTAAGTGTTGACAAGCATTATTAATCTCAAACGTTATAAAATTCAAATTTTAAGAATAACAATGATTGGCACTAAACCATTTTGAGACTTATGATATTAGGATCAGGGGACTGAAAATATCCCATATAAAATTAATAAATCAAATTGAGACTGTATTTAAATCACTTGGAGTGCACTCTTAATTATCTTTTTAGAATTACATGAACAACTATACCATTAAAGAGAATTTTCTAAGTAAATGGTCATGAGTTTGAATCTCAACCCTTACTCCCTTGTTGGAATATTTAAAGATGAAGATATGTGTTTTTTGTAAAATCATACCCTTACAAATTAAGGAATTTCTGTGAAGGGTTGTGTTGAACACTAAATGTTACTAAAGTTATATTTCTTTAGTTCCTAAAGATACAAATGAAAGGTTATAACAAAAAGTTATTGGTGAGAGATTGTGTACATGTTTTAAGGAATTCCTACATACTTTACAAGATTTAACTCTTTATAGAAAAAATATTTTAAATAACTATTGATTATTTAAGTTATATAGGTTTATGAGGGTTCGTGAATATATCATATGATCATGATTTTAATTGAAGAGGTATTGATTCAAGAGACACTAGTTAGTTTAAGACATCACTTTATGTCTTATAAATACCTATAATTATTAGTCTATTGAGACATACATAAGATATCACATCACATAACAAGAGATCAAACTTATTGTCTTTGTTATAAAAGGCACTACTATCTTGACTTGAGTATTTGAAGTGCAATTTATATTTAAGGGTTTTTCACTATATCATGTAGAATATTTTCCTGTCAATCCAAATTTCATCCTATAACATAGGTATATGTAAGAGTGAATTAAGCGTTGTCTATACCTTGAATATCTATATTGTATACTGCTTTCTTCTCCATCTTTTATTTTTGTACTCCTCAAACCACTAGTCCCACTAATAATATACTCCCTCCAGCTTTAATTATAAGGTCTAGTTAATTGACTTTATTTAGATTACTTAAAAAAAGTTAATTACATTACTTTAAAATATTAAAATTTATCGTTTTTATTTAAACTATGTTGTTTGACTTATGAATTACTATATAATATTATAAAACATAATATATGATATGATTATGTAATGTAATTAATTTTCTTAGGATTCCTTAAAAAAAGTCAAGTGGACCTTATAATTAAGACCGGAGAAAGTATATAATAATTTAGCTTGAAGGATTTAACCTTTTCTCTCAATATCTTGAAAATTTATTAGTCTCTGTTGTCAAGGCAGCATACTCTATTATTTTTTAAAAAAGGGAATTACTATGAGATTCCAAAAAAACTTAATTACGAACAAGTCCGAACGATAATTGAAGAGCAAACAATGACAAATTATAGAGTAAGAAACGGCAGCCGCACCTCTCTTGTCAATTGGGGGTACTTCTTGGAAATAAAATCCCTTCCATGGAAGCTCATAGTAATTTCCCCTTAAAAAAGATTCTTCAAAATAAGAGAGATTTGATTAAAAGAAAAAATGAAGAAAACTTGTGTGGTGAGGGAGAGATGTAGTACTTGATATGTTTAGTAGAAATGTAACAAAGGCATGTGGTAGATTCTGAGTCTATTACCATAGGATACGTCTTTTGTAATAGTAACTCTGTGGCCAGCTTTAAGCCTTTATCACAGTTTTATAGAATAGTTTTATGTTTGCACATGGCCACCTCTTTCTTCTTCCTTTTCTCCTCTTTTTCTTTTTCTATGTTTCTTAATTTTTCTTTTCTTTTTCCCTTGGCTTGTTGGCTCTAATTTGCCCAGTTTCTCAATCACTTTATTTTATTCTATCTGCAAAAATTCTTATTCTTTTTTCATCTTAATTTTATTTAGAATACACAAACATATACATAATTATTCTGTCTCTCTATTAAGCGTATTTGTTCATATATAACAACAACAAACATATCTTACCATACATGGGAGGTTTTTCCTTTAAATTTTAATACATATTCTCATGGTATACGTACCTTAATTAAGAATCAATTCTAGTTCTTTTTTTAAAATTTTTTTTGGCTAGGTAAATTATATTTGAATTGTATAAATCAGTCTTCTCACTGAATACATAATCTCGCATTGTTAGAATACCTAGATATTACTGCAAGTGCTTTAGCAAAAAAAAAAAAAATTGTCACCGAAAAAAGAAAAAAGAAAAATATTGATGATCACAATTAATGTGTAGCTAGGCTAAAAATGATGTTATTAACTACATATTTTTTAACCGAACAGATGCAACCGAAAAAACCACAGCCAAATTTAGTTTCCTTCTGACCTTGTTTACGCGTTTACAGCTTCACCCAACTGCAAGACAGTATAAAAAAGGAACAAAAATTGACAAGTTTGGGAAAAATTAACTGTCAAAATTGACTCTGAGCTGAGATTCAGTATAAATTTAAGTATACATATTTTTAATTTTCTCTAATTTTATAAAAATTTTAATTATAATTTGGTCTTCCAATTTAATTTCAAATCGAATAGTATAATAATTATTAGAGAAGGTTGCACTTCATGGCTTATGATGAATGATATCATTTCTATAAATTTTATATTTATATAAGTAACAACCTAAAAGTTGAGCAGTTTACTAGATTAAAAAAGTAGTAAAACATCATTATGATAAAAATATTGCCACTTGTTTTATTACAGGGGTCAAATAAAGAGCTCAACATGTATTATTACACATAAACACATTGACACACTACACAGAACGTATGACTTCTCCTATAAAGGAAGAGGCGGGTGCCATACGAGTCAATGCTCATTAGCAAGATAACGGTACTTGTTACTTATTTTAGACAATAGTTGGGAAATTGCTTTGAGATGTGAAATTAATTAAAAATATTAAAGAAATTAAAAGAAAAAAAGTACTCTTTTATTTGTAAACAAAACAAATAAATAATTACGAAAATAATGTAGCGAAATTCCGTTTTTGAATTTAGAAACAAAATAAGACTGTTTAGTCTAAATTGTATATCCAAGCTGCCTAATAAGCTATTTTTGACATATAGCCCCCACTTGCCTCAACAACTTGCCTCAAACCTTACCCCACTAACACATTCATCTATATTCCCAACTTTCTATATAATATATATACACACCACTCACTCACCCACCCACCAAACCATAACTCATACCCATACACATAAACATACACACAAAACCCCAAATCTCTCCCTCTATCCCTCTCTCTTCAATGGCTTCCATACCTCAGTTCTATTCAAACCAGACTAATTTCACTGACTTAATCACCACTAGCAATCCCGTAAATGGAGTGATGAATTCCTCAGTTATGGAAGATAACACAATGTGGGGCGATCAACAACGATATGGATTGGTTCCATTTCTTGATAACTGTTTTGGTGCTGCTGTTGATCTTGTCCATCAACATCAAGATCATACTGTGTCGTCCTCTTCCTCCATGCATTATTATTCTGACGCATGGTCGCCGGCTTTTCCTTTGGAGCACCGGACCAGCTTGCCAGAAGTTTCAGACCTCCGAACCCCCAACCACCACAGCGTCTATGGCATTAACAACAACGAAGGCTTTCAGAGCTTGTTGAACGGTGGATTATTATCATACCAACAACCATATAACATTGGTGACTTTGCAGATGAATCTTGTGGCTTAGTGGAGGACGTGAAGCCTCTCGCTTTTCCTAATAAAGCTTCAAGAGACAACTGGGTATGTCTGACTCACACACATGTATATATGTGATTAATCGAGTTCATGAGATATATTTGTAATATATATGTTTGAAGTGATGATTAATTAATTATTGTTTGATTGATACAGGGAATTCAAGGGAATCAAGCGGTACCAGTTGATCAAGAGAACATTAAGGTGGGAAGGTATTCGGAAGAAGAAAGGAAGGAAAGAATTCTGCGATATTTGAAGAAAAGAAACCAAAGGAACTTCAACAAAACAATCAAGGTCTCTCCCCTCTCACACACATTAGACATTACTTTCCCTACTCTCTCACGAAGGAATATAAAGTACTTAGAATTAGAATTTCTTTCATTTCCTTTTGTCCTTTCTGTATGAATGGGAATTTTGATTTCACACAATGACTGATACAATTATATATATATGT
Source organism: Acacia concinna (assembly GCA_037177275.1). Classification (NCBI taxonomy): domain Eukaryota; kingdom Viridiplantae; phylum Streptophyta; class Magnoliopsida; order Fabales; family Fabaceae; genus Acacia; species Acacia concinna. The sequence continues at coordinate 28,451,132 of JBAGKO010000008.1, forward strand.
ATATATATCATACAGTATGCTTGTCGTAAAACCCTAGCTGATCGGAGAGTGAGGGTGAGAGGAAGATTTGCCAGAAACAACGAGCTGAGCGAGGATGAAATGACAATGAAAAAGAATATTGAGAATCTTCAACAATACGACTTATATGGTGGTGATGATTCTATCCAGTTCCAGGTACATATATAACATAATATAATATATTTTTCATTACGCTGTTAATATGGATCACTATACTTCATTCAAATAGAATAAAAGTATCAGATAAAATGACTACAACTTTAATTTCTTAACGTCAACTAATTTGGCTTCTTTTCGAATTCTTTCAACTCGAGGAACGCTTTTAGTATTACATTGAAAAAGATATACCAGAAACTACGTGCATATTACAGAAAATATATTTCAATTAACATGTCTAATTAATAGCCCCTTTCAACTTTTTGCAGTTAAGGAATGAGGAGGAGGATTGGCTACAAGAAGCCATGGAAAGTCTGGTGTTTCTATCTCATTCTTCACCAGAAGATATATAATAGAGCTTAATGGAGTTATGGATCCACGTGGCAAGCTAGATTCCAAAAGTATCTGCTTGTGCTCTTCATCAATCATCAGAAGGAAATGATTTGAAATATATATTATTGCAAGCTTAGTGAAATATAATATTATATATGTATGCTAATTTGTTTGCTTTTTAAATAATTAAGGACGTAGGTATAAGCTTTAATATTGTTGTTGTTGCCGCTGCTGCATGGCGATGTAATTAATTAACTTCATACACAGTCAGTCATCTTTAATTTGTTATAATCAATGAATTTGATGGTTTTCAGTTTCATCACTTGATTCTTGGGGTTGCCTGACTGATATAATATTCCTTCTTTTTTAATTTAATGAATGTTATAATATAACACACACATCATACCATATATTCCAATTTGATGGAGCTTTTTGTGTGATTGATTAGACAGAAATGTTCTAATTAATTATTGGCTAGCTTTATACGAGCCATAATCTCATCTGTATTAATTGATATTATTCAGCCAATGTGATGATTATTGAAAGCAACTAATCAGAAGTTTCAGTGTACATATATTCGTTTATAATTTTCTAGAAGCATACATACATGAAATACCAGTCAATTATTTAATTAAAGTTTGTGATTTTTTTCCTACGTATATTTTTAGTTACATAATGAATTAATTTCTTGTGAATTAACTAGGTTTTAATCTATTTTTGTTGATAAAATATATCTTTATCACATATTTTGATCAACACTTAACATTACACGTCGTTAATATATATATATATATATATTAACCAATCAAACAAAAAATATTTAGAACTAATGACGTGGCATAATGACAAACAACGGATCAAAAATAAATAGTGAGATTAATTAATGAAATATTTGACATAAAAAGTGTCAATTAAATTGTTGTTATATTATCAAAATTTATATATAATTATCAATGAGAAAAACCATTATATCTTCATAGTTAATTAGAGAGCAAATAAATATCAAGGGCCACTGTGCGCTATTCAACGCAGAATTAAAGAATCTTCAATCTGCAAAGGGCTAACAATCTTTCCTATTTTAAAAGCGATGAAAGAAGAGAAAGTTAAAGACAGTGAACAAGTTCTCTTTCCTTCAAAGAATATATGAGAATTTTAAATTTTGAGGAAGCGAAGATAAGAAAGAGGAAGTATTAATTCTTTTGTTTTTTTTTATAAAGGAAGTACTAATAATTCGTTTCATAATTAAGAGCTAGAGAATGGAATAAATACATAAAAAAGTATTTATGGTTCAGGGCATAGCAAACAATCATTTATATAGTTTCTATTTATTATATATATAGATACAATTAATATACATTGGAACTGAATACTTTTTCAAAAGAATCTAAAAATGTTCTCGTACGTACTTCATGATATAAAGTCCCCCCCGACTGAAATTAAAGTGTAAAATCAAATTCAACAATATTATTCTCTCTTGTAAATTAATTCAATTAATCTTCCCATCTTAATTGTTAATGGCATATATTCTAAACAATCATTACTTAATCAGTTTCATTTAATTTATTTCTATAATTTTGTTATGATTATTTACTTTCTTTAGTCTTATTTTTATTGTGAAAATAGTAAATAAAACTTCTTTTCATTTTTTTTCTTGATATCTTAAAATACTTTAGACCATCAAGCGGAACATAAGAAAACCTAACGTACGAGTTAAATTAACCCAAGATGTAATGAAATATGGCGGGGAAATTTGTGAATGAATGGTGAAATCTCATATAATGGAAGATTAGGGGTAGATATGAAACATGTATTTCTTCATAAAATAATTTGAGAATATGATGAGGTATAGGTCTTCATTAATGAAAATAATGACGTATCAGAGTGGACATAAAATAAAAAATAAAAAATCATTGCATTTTAATTATATGGGTAAAAAAAGAAAAAAAAGAAAGCAGCTTTGTATTGTGGTTATCAAATTGGTAAGTATATATCCTTTAGGAGTCTACATATTGATGAGATGAACAGAATCACAATCTGCTTAGGACTGTTCCAAAATTGGAACCAGTGGTCCCAACTTGCGGAAGTATGTTTGATATAATCCAATGAGTGAAGAAATATAGATGGGCTACCATAATTTTCTGGGTATAAATCGATCCCATATTGCTTTGGCTTAAATTAAAGTTCAGAACTATCAAAGTGGTGTCCTTTTCCAACTTGTCATCTCTCCAATTCTCCACTCATTCTCATCATGTTCCTCCTAGACTTTTATATATAGGTGCCCATTTTAATATGTACATGGACTTTCATAATATATCATTCATCTCTTGCTTGGATCCTTGTAATTATACCGCATGAGGTGTCACTGATGTAAGATAATGATGGTTGCATAGGAGATTTATGACCTAATAAGAAGAACTTAACTAGATTAATTAGATTTGGATTTACAACAGCATTTAAAATAAAAATTGTTGGAGATTATTAGAAGAGCATAGAGAATCAATAATATCTTTTTGAGCATTTTTGTTATATCATTGAACATTAAGACTACCTCTCAAGAAATTACAATTGCTTTACATTGGAGATTTATTACCTAAGATGAAGGATAAGAAGAGCAAGATATTGAATTTATTAATAGTTTCAACTCATAAGAAATTATATGCCCTTTAAAGAAATTTCAAGTTTGCTAACAAATATTGGTCCTGTTGGCAAAGTTGAATCATAATCCACAAAATTCTAACTTCAAACCCTATTATCAATGTGAGAATCTAATTAGTAGACAATTTGTAAATATAGCTATAAGCGTTTTTTAGCTGAGGGGCATGTCTTACCTTGTGAGCCCAAGGACCCCATTTACATAAGCTTTTTCCTATTTATAAAAAAAAACAAAGAAATTTTGCTCAAACCCTGTAGATGAAATGAGAGAGAGCTTTTTTTTTTTTTGAATAGGAAAACTGGATAACTTACTGCATATACCAGTAATACAAAACACAAGGTAC
>JBAGKO010000008.1:28454734-28479694 GCA_037177275.1 Acacia concinna
CCCAGCAGACGTAACCAAACAGGGTACCCCATTGAATTTTCTTCGTGAAATCTCTCCCAGCTTCATGTCTGATGTTCTATTCAACCCACTCTCGCCCATGAACTCTCATTTCGTACAAGGCATATGAAAAGAAATATACCTAAAATATATTTCCTTCATATAAAAGCGGTTTGCACGCATTCAAATTACACTCTTTGTACTACAACACAATTAATATAAAGATTAGTAACTTGTATATGTAATTAAATTAAAGTTTTGCGTGTACACGCATGCATGCACACTCATATTGTTTGTCAATAGAGATATACGTGTTAAATATAGAGAAGAAAAATAAGAAAAGATAAAATTATGTAATAATGAGCAGATCCTAACTAGAGAATTGAAGTTGGGTAGGGTTAGACAAAAAATGGCACAAGTCAACCAGACATGACAGAAAGTTACTTGAGCAGCAGCTTGATATGTGTATACACATGATGAAGTTCACATGTACATGTTTAGAAATCAGAGTCCAACAGAATCAAGATCCATCAATTAGTGTAAGACAAAACAAAATAAAATGGGCATCACAAGCAACCATTCTCACAATCGTAAGAACCCACTTACACACTTACAACACTCATCATTATTTGAAACATTCTCTCTTTCTGACTTTTCTATGCATCGTTAGCCTGCCTTGTTTTCATGTCTATCTATACACACAAACACATACGCATTGAAGTTGTTTCTCTTATATAGAGCATTAACTACAATGAGAAAATTAACCAGAATAAAACAAACTATATATAATTGAGATTATATATCTACCTTATTGAACGTGTTATGTTATCCATATCTTTCACGTGCGTCCACCAAAAGCATCAAATCTTATATATGTTACTAAATTATGTACTTCTTTTATTGTTGATCGATCGACAACGAAAGCTTTAGGTGAATATTCAGCCTTGAAGATTACTTATCAACTAAACAAATTTGTCACAAATACTTATTAAAACGTCAGACAACTACCCAAACCTTAATTAACTACAGTACTTAAACTGACGAGACTTTTTCAAGATTTAGGATTTAGGTTTGTTGAATCTTGGTTGGCCCTTGAGGTCAATGGAGAGCTAGATAAATAGTGTGAAGTGGGAGCATCAAGAGCAGTAGAATTAATCCTCAATTTGAAACTATATAAACTGTATTTGTTGCTTAATTGTGTGTATGTGTTACATGTAAGTATATCGTTGAGACTAAACCCCAACACACAAACTTAATTGATGTGGAGATTACACTGGTCGGTGAGTATGGTCTTATCATGCCTCCATTTGTGATTTACATGAATGATAGGAGAAGAAAAGAGAGCCACATATTGAAACTGTGTGGTCCCATTGGATTGGGAACAGAAATTAACTACACCTCTATCTAATGGTTGACTAATAATTTCTCTAATTTCTCAGTTAACTTGTTCTATAATGTTTTTCCTATAAATACTTGATCTCAAAATAAGACAATCTTTGACTGACTTAAAGCTAGTCTAGTGTAATTGTGTGTGTGTGTGTGTGTGTGTTATGGTTGTGATTTTATGGAGCAAGCAAGCACTGTGTTTTATGCTTTCCCTACTCATACATGGTGGGATACATATCAATGTTGCAATTATAGCAGTTTCGGTGGAATAGTTGAAAACTGCACCTGACATGATCTAAATCCACATAACTCCTATTTCGTATGTATTATTTATGCCTTTTTCCCCACAACAAAAGCATTCCCAATTCCCAATATTTTTAATTTGATGTTTCTCATATGCCATCTGTCATCTTGAGTGTTTTTATTTACATTATTTTTGAAGTTTTGTTTGTTAGAATAAAATAAGTAAAACCAAATGGTAAGAAGATGTTGGAAAACATAGTCATGGACAGGAATGGAACCTCATATATTGGGAAAATTCACCTCAATGTCAGTAGAGTCTGAAAAATGGGCCAAATCTGTTGGATTTGTCTTTTTAAATCTATTTAAGTCGAGGGCTAGACTTCTATTTTAAAGTTTGAAAATGGAGTCAAGCTCGCAGGGTTAACCTTATAGGGCCTCAAGTTTAAAAGAGCCGGTTCTATAGGGTCATGGGCCGGCCTTTTTAAGTCCATTTAATTTTTTTTAAAAAAAATTGCTTTTTGTTTGTCTAACATAATATAGAAATTTCATTCTCCCATATAATGTTTAAGCTCTTGTTTGTACTTGCAACTGGATGTATAGGCTCTCATATGATGGTAACTTACTATTTTATATGTGTTTTATATTTATTAGAGTTATTTATCCATTTAGTTACACATACATAATAATTTACTAATTTTTATGATATTGGAGAAGATGAAAATGATAGTCATCATACTCATACTGCTCAATGTTTAGCTTTTAATGTTTTGTGCGAGTTATTTATTTTTGTAGTCCACAGACAATGATGTATCTTTAATTATGTTATTTATTTATTGCATAATGCGTACCATTTAGACTTTAATGTTGATACAATTTATGTGTTAAATTAAAATTTTAATTATTAAAATTTTCTAATTTTACTTCTTTAAAAAAATGCTGAAAAAATATTCAAAAGGCTTCTGACTCCAGCCAGTATGTTAAAGGGCTAGTTCTTGAAAAGGAAGTGTTTTTCTTAAATTAGGTTTAAATGAGCCAACCCATTATATTTAAGGCTCTGAACTTTGAAGGCCAGCCCAGTCAACTCTAAATGTTAGGAACAAAAGACTAATATACTCACATGTTGGAGAAAGTTTGACCAACGTCTCTCTTCTGATCCGATGGGATTAACATCCCAAGCTATGACACCGATAATTGGTGCAAATTCTTAGAAATCATTAAGAAAATATAGTTGCACTAACGATAATTTTTGGATTAGTGGTTGAACATTATCTTACACATCCTACGTTATGTCATGAATTATTAACTCATTAATCTGTATTTTGACTTGAAGTTTATCTAGACTTCATGGGTTATTAATTTCTTAATTAAAATATTGATGATGATTGCATGTAATTATTTTGCTTGAAATTATTCTGCTACAATTCAAAATGGAGAACTGTTCAACAAGAAAAACAAACACTTATGACCTCACACCCAACCAAATGTATGAATCAATATTTGGGAATTAGAGTAGTCATCAAAACACTAGCTTCAACAATGGGTTTGAGTCTAGTGGAGCCCACACAACATGACAAATCAAAATTCGAATACTTGTGAAAGAAGTACCTACATTTAATACCAGATAATGCCTGGAATAGGCCTCAATTGAGGGATAGATACATATGTTTATAAATAACACTGCCTTTGAGTTTGACAGTGTCATCATTAGTTTATTACACAAACACACTCCTAGACAGTAAGAAAAATAACTCAAATGCTAGTTTAACTCAACAAGGGTAACGCGTGAGTTTGATAACAGAAGATAAGCAAGATCTTACGTAGGAACTAAAATACAAATCTTGCATCTCATTTCAAATTAATGGAAATTCATATTGATCTCACCTAAAGATTAATCCTATTGCTCTTGGGTTTTTTTGTAGCACTAGGTCTGAGGTACGTACTAAAAAATTGTTGAGCCCTGTGTGACCCAAATGGCTTTAGAATGGTCTGTTGTTTACTTGATTTGGATTTAGCTTTGGGCTGAACGTCAGTCACCTAGTCAGGTCCATTTTCTTTCCCAATAAAACAAACAAAAAAATGTATGAAATAAAAAATGGAGATTCTGCATGCATAAAGAGTTAAAGACTTTATGGGACTGTAATCATGTATGTCCTATTTGCTATCTTCCACACAAAAAATATTAAACATGGTATTCTTTTGTCGTCTTACTTTAACATTAATTAATTGCGCGGCATTGTCCTATGCTTTAAATACCCTAAATGACTTGGCCAAATCAAGGTCAAGCACAATCTTTTCTATATCTTTTTTTTTTTTTTCATAACAATCTTTTCTATATCAAGCAAGTTGATTCTCTGGGGTTACCCACTTATTAAATTAACAACTGACCACCACAATAACATCATTCTTTATATCAATAATTTCACTTGAATATTTATCACAACAAATAATTTTAAAGAAATAACTGTGATGTGGGCTGATTTGTCTTGGAATATTTGCGCTTTTGGTGCCTCCAGATATGGTTGTGATGTTGTTTTCATGCTTTACCATAAATTATACCAAGTGGGGGCATATTTGAGATGCGTAGTTTGAACTACCATAATTTTTTTGGAGCATGCAGAATAGATATTTTATTGAAAATTTTTAATATTCGAACTGTGATATAATCATATTTTTGTTCAAACTTAAGAAACAAGGATAAGTTAATTAAATGAGACAGTTTAGCTTGAAAATAAATATTTAACCAAATTGAATATATTTCAGGACCCAACTAATTTCTAAATAATCCGCGCTTGATTATATTATCTGCAATTCTATATTGTATATTTTTTAATGAAAATATAATATGTGAATATTTTTCATTATTAGTTTATGCTATATGTTTAAATAAGTTCATCCACACTTCTATTGTTAGTATAAATAAAGCGGCTAATTTTGTCTGGGGAGACATCGTGCACGTGTTTATAGTTACTTACTAATTTATGACTGTAACATTATTTAATTGCCATCAATTTATTTTAGTCTTGAACCAAAATTTTGACACCATATATATGCATGTATATATATATGTTCTTATAATATATTGTGGACCTCAATGTTGGTACATTGTCTAAACCCGAAAATGAGAGTTGTGCATGTTTATTACAAAATCAATACTGAATCCGTAAATATTTAATCAAATAAATAATATAATGTGGTCGGCTGAAAAGAATTCATTTACAAACACGCATGATGCCAATAGCACTTTTTTTTTATGTGCTATGTCTAATGCATCAAATCATGTGACACTTTGTAATAAGATTCATCGATCGATAATTAATCATAATTATTAAGCAATTACTCCATTCTTAATATTTAAGGAAACTTAATGATGATCATTATGTGTAGTGGGGCTTCATGTTTTGGCCTACTTGGTGTGTAAATAATATCCCAAATGTCACAAATCTTGATCATTAATTATACTGATCTCTGCAACATCATCAAGCTGGCTTTTAACACCTTTTATCAATTGTAGTGACCACCATATTAATTTGAGCATCATATATAATCATACAAAACTAGGCATGAACTTTTGTAAGCCAGAGAAGGTATATACAGTCAACTCTTAATTAATACTAATCCATATATATAAGATTAATCTTAATTACAAGTTTAGAAATTTAAAATAAGGTTAAGTAGCTAACTAATCATGACCAGCATCATGCATGGATTTCTCCACATAGATAAATAGATGGAGATAGAGAGAGAGGGGGGTTCTTTAAAGAAAGAGGAAAAGCATAAAAAGAAGGGGGGAGATGAGGCAGACAAGAAAGCAAGCCCGTGATAGTAACAATAATGATAAGAAAAATGGAAAAGGAATTAAAGCGTGCACGCCATATAAGGTGATAAATCTAATCTAGCACGACCACAAGGACTCGCCCACGTCCATGGCAAAAAAGGACTTGGCACTGAGCCTGCTTGAGGATGAAGGAGACATAATATTGAAGCTACTGTGGTGATGATGGTGATGATCTGGTGATGAAGTGGAAGGCTGCATATCAGTCACAGTAGTTGTTGTTGGTGGTGGTGATGAAGAAGAAGAAGATAACTGACTCAGTGATCTCATGTGAACAACTTCAGCTTGAGCAAGAGCGAGTTGGGTCTGAAGAACATCGACTTGGTGTTGCAGAGAAGAAATGGCTCCAACACAGCCATAAACAGGGTCTCTCACTCTTGCGTTTGCTTCGTAGACCATTGAACTCACTGCATCACTTCTTTGGTGCTCTGGTAGTTCCTGCACACCCATTAATGCAAGCAACAAAGTTTGAATCCAAATCACACACACACACCCGCGCGCGCGCGCGTGTGAAGTATGTTTTTGTAAATGGCTGTGATTGAAAGAGAACATTTGCGGTTTGCACTTAGCTTTTCCCTATCTAACAACATATGGTCCTCCTTTTTTTTTAGTTCAACAAGTTATAGTATATAGTGTAACAAGTTGTACGTAGTGATAATACTCATAAATAATATTAACTTTCCATAAGTTTCATATTATTATATATGTATTGATCATCCTCTAGGATCTAATCTTCACAAGTCATGATGTCATGTAGCCTAGGTCCCAATATACTCTATTGATGTCAAATATAAGCTACTTTTAATTTATTTAGATTTATCAGTAAAAATGGTTAAAAGTATTAAATTTATCATAAAGTTGAAGTAAACGGCTTTCTCTCACTACACTTATTGAATATAAGCATATATGAATTTTTTTTAAACTAACAAATGCTTTATAAAAAAATAAAACACTTTTTAGAAAGCACTCTATAATAATAACTAGAGAGAGTAGTGTCATTTCACTAAAGGCAATAATAGTATGACGTGACTTCATATTACATGTCAAAATGAATGATGAAGGATTGGAAGGAAAACTCACAAATTATATTTGAACTCATTTCTAGTTTACCACCTTATTTTCCCGACTAAACAAAACTAATAAAAAAAGAGAGGTGGAGCTATATTCTAAGCACACCTTTAACTCCTACAAGTTCAGAAGTCCTTGGTGTATGTATAGAAAAAGGAACGAGTTAAAGATAGATTCTGGATAACAAATCAAAAACTTTCAAGTAACATTACCTAAAACTTTGACTACGAATAATAAGTAACTTTAGTGAGGACAAAAATTAGGAATGATACACACATCAAAGGTCAAAAGAGGGAAAGTAATTAACTTCAGGTTGAGGCTATATGCTTTCCTATTGTTTGACCTATAACAAATAGGCACAAAGCTTTTTTCAAACTTCAAGTGAGTGTAATGATTAAAAGCTTCAGACCCTTGCATGGGCCAATTAAAACATGGCTCTCTATATATCTTTAGTCAAAAAGGAGCTTTAATTTGTATTATTTTTAACAACATAAGGTGCTCAAGTTGGTTTTTGTTTGAAGCCAAAAAAGAAATTGATTAATGAATCGTTTGACTACATATAACATGAAAACATTATGCAAAATCATTATCCTAACGTGCCTTTATTTGCTAGCTTGTTGAATGGTTCAATGGATTGAAGCAATATTTTACACACACACACACATCTATCTTCATATCTCTAGCGTGGCCCAAAAGATAAGCCTCGCACATGCTAGCTAGACTTTAGTATAATAAAACAAAGTCTAACTAATTAAGTATTAACTAAAGTTTATAAAAAATTGATTGATTTGCGAATCTGTAGTAATTAGCATTCACAGAACATTTATCTGCTAGTTCTATATGTCTTATGCAAAACACAGAAATTAAGAACAACATATGAAGGTGATGACTTTGTCATCAAGATGTCATGCTGATGAGAAAAAATTGGAATTATGAAATGTTAAAGTATTTACAAGATAAAACATCTTTATCTAGGGAATCAACGTCTCTCTTTTGGACATATTGAAGCTGTCTCTATCAATGTAACCCCGTGATTTTAAATACAAAAGAAAGATGAAACATTATCAATTATACTTTCTTTTCTTTTCTTTTCTTTTTTTGCCTCTCTGTGAAATTGCATTTAAAAAACCGAATTTTGAATCAATGCTAATTAAGTGACGGTCATAAAGGAAAGAAGTTGGACAAATGGTAATATAATATACAAATCAAAATAATAACACTTGAGGGCCTCATCTTCTTCTTCTTTTTGTTTTTTAACTTTATCGTCTTCACACTAAGAATGGCTTCAACAAGTAGTAAAGCTAATTTGTACGTACGTGATTCTTTATGCTCTCTTTTATATGTGCTGAGGAATCATTACGAGAAAGAGTAATGCTATAGGAACTCGCTTTTAATAAAGAAGAATGATAATTATATTTAATTTTGGGTGGGACCATCAGGCCTGCAACTGTAAATAACAACTATAACGGAAGTAAAGTTGTTAAAAAACAAAAGAAAGATGCCCTTTTTACTTTTCCTACAGAAGATGAAATTGTCTACTTGTTGAAATATAATATAACATTTTTACAAAAATAAATCTTAATCTTTATAATTTAAATATTTTTATTCAATCATCAATAATTTAACTTCAGTCTTTATCATTAAATTTTCATTGGCATATATTCTTTTAAATGTTTATAACATGTTCTATTACATATTATATCGAATTTCAGAACATATATATTCATTAGTTAAATTGAATTGATCAAAGAGAGGTGTTACATCATGTATCATAAAGATAAATTAATTTCATTTTTTATATCTTTTTTCCTTTTTTTTAAACCAGAATCATACATATTCATCATCAAAATATTGTCAAAATTTAATAACAGTAGTTAAATGAAAATTTTGACCTGAATTAAAAACTAAATTGAATCATAGGGACCACAGCATCTATATTATCTCCTCCAATATTTTGTCATGATTCATCATAGATAATTGACATGTCTATCAATAGGAACTAGTTGGTACCGTAAAACAGTCAGCTAGATGCTTCAATATAAAAGCTAGCTAGATATTATTTATTAAAAACACTGCAATACATAAAGCTGAAATTAAAAGCTCATAAACTAAAGTTTCTATCTTGAACCGTAGTGGAATTATTATACTTTTAAATGTTTTGACCAGAGCAAATTATATTCTCAGTTTTATTTCAGAAATTTCATGAAAGGACCATTGCATCTTACAATGAATTCCAGGCATATATATTATGTTATTTTGGATACTTAGAAACTCATCTATTTCTCCTCGCAAGTGTAAGTAAGAGTCCTATCTCTATGTACATATGTACTTCACAATCTCAATCAATCGAATTAAACCCCCAATAATTCTGCAACTGATCAATGAGAGAGGTTTAGTTCATAATTAACTTTCTACCCAGAAACCAAGACGGGCATCGATGTATCCGATCTTGAGATCAGTTATTTGAAAGTTGCAATGGTTATTTCTATATAACATACAAGGTAAAACAGATTATTCATCAGATATCGTTATTTGAGACATTAAATAGAGAGGATTGATCACTTTTTACAAATTATTATTATTTTGCCCTCTTTTTTCTCTGAAAATGACTTGAGCAAATAAAATAATATTAAAGTAGTATCCCACTTTGATTTCATGAAAATGACAAGCAATTAAATTACCTCATACGCGTGCACACATGATGATCATGATAGGGATGGAAAGAAACTAAAATAGAAGAAAATTAAATTTAAAATAATTATAGATATGAACCGAAACAATGAACAACAAATTAATAATATTATCAAAGCATCCATACCTGTAACATTTTGTTGACATTGCTAGCCCCAAAAACCTTATGAACACTGGCAAATTTCTGGGGTTCATCTGCTGGAAAATACGGAGCAAACACACAGTCCTGTGCACATCTTCTTCTCAGAAGCTTGCAAGCTGCACATGGCGACATTGTACCTTGCTTTGATCTACCACCCTCTCTCATTCTCTTAATTACAATTTGTACTAAGAAGAATTTAGTGAAATTAAAGATTTGAGTATGATTAAGAAGCTTTGAGAGGTAGCTAGGTATGTGTATAGACTTGCTTATATGATACCCAGAAGAAATATACCAAGGCAAGCTTTGTGAGAGGAATAATGAAGAAGAGAGGAAAAGGGCGAGAGGGAAGGGGGGGGGGGGGGCGGGTTTGAGGGGAATTAAAGAGGCGTATGAGGTATTATATAGAGGAAACGTATAAATGTTATAGCAAAATCTTTAAAGGGCCCCACAAAAGAAGAACCCTAGATTTTGCTGGCGGGAAAACATCGTTGTTGATAAGATCTTTGCCCCACCCGTAATATTTGTTCTTGTCTATGCTTATTTTCTTTTTTTCCCCTTCATCTTCTTTTCCTTTCCTTTTGAGAATTAGTTGCTCATTATGCTTTTTCACTTCATTCTTTATTTCATAATTGATCAATTGATACATGACTGTTTTCTATTTTCTCTTGTATATTGTGTTAATAGTAGTTGAAAAAGTCCTTGCTTGAACAATTTATTAGTAGGAAGCACCTGAACTTAAGTACAGATGTTTGTTGTGCATAAAAATATATTAAGTCTTTTTAACTAATAAAATTTGTAAAGAAGAATTTTTCACCCTTTCTAAAGAAAATCTCATTATTACACACTTTTGAAAAGTTATTACAACACAGAAAATTGGAGGGTTTTGATGGGGTTCGAAGCATCATATCTGTTTGTAAGAGAATTGTTGTTCGAAATATTGGCAGTGTTAGGCACAGTAAATAACAGTACAATTGTACCGTCATCGATCTATCTTAGTAATCAAGTACAGTTAATCTAAATAAAAGTGACATTTATTCTCCTTTCTCTGTTTCTCGGGATCTACAATATACAATAGTTACTCGTTCGTACGATTAAGATGTATGCTTAATTAATCAGAACCTGACAGAAATCACACCAGATCAAAACATGACCAGTCCCTGCTAAGAATAATTGCCAGCATATGCGATTCATCATCATGAGGATGATGATAGATGAACATGCAAAAATAAGTTGTGAATTTAAAAAAAAAAAATATATATATACACCACATGAAATGTTTTACCTCGTTTGGTACGCATGTTGTGGTTTTATATGAATAAGTGAAATCAGTAAGGAGGACACGATAAGTGAGGTTTGCTCTTTAAGTTCCAAAATGTCAACCTCATCTTTAATTACGTTATTTTATGTCAAAACATGCTTCTGTTGTATAAGACAACAATTAAGTAGTTTCGTCTAGTTGTCTAACTAGACTCTAGAGCCTACCCTCTTTTTTTAATTTTTTTCACCCTTTTAGAGTTATAGTGGAAATTAATATAGATTCTTGATTCTTATAACTTTCTCTTAATTCCCAAATCGATCAAAACTATGTGAACGAAGGTCTGAAACTAATCTCTCTCTCCCCCTCTCCTTCCCTCTCTCTCACTCTCTCTCACTCTCTCTCTCTCTCTCTCTCTCCCCATCTCCCTCCCTCCCTCCCTCCCTACCCCACACACACAAAAACACAATTGAATTTGGCTTCCATATCCCATTCATGAGACATATTGTTCAATTCAATTAGGAAAAATCTGTCAATTCATTTTAATATGACAAATGATTGTCATGTCACATCCTTTATTACAGGTTTCTCATTAATATTGTGTTGATTTGAAAAGTCATAGAATGCAAGCAATGTGTTTACCTCACAACCCCTAACAATTTGAATGAGATTATGCCAGTTTAATGAAGTAGCTAGCTAACAATATAACACTCCATGTGTATGTGTGCGTGTGTGTTGATATTATTGATTTTTTTTTTCATTTACAAAAATGCACAGATAGAGAAATTAATTTTTTTTTGGAGATAACAAGTCAACATTTTTCAATCAATTCTCTTTTGCTTTCGCATGTATCCCCCAACCCATTAGACCAAAGACTAATCATCCATTTATTGTGGGTTCCTCTATGGAAATGACAGCTGGCTAGGAGATTTAACGCTGTTCAATAATTTTTCAATCAATTCTGAATAGTAGTTTAAACTCTTTATCTGAAAAAAAAGTTGGCTAGCTCTCACCAAATTTGGATTCAGTTTTAATTTGAGAAGTTGGTGAAAATTTGAATGCAAAATACGGGTACACTTCAGGTTTACACTTATAACACGCCATATTTAAATGTTTACGTAGCAGAAAACAAAATAATTTTGAGTGCTGGGTGAGCGCGCGCGTTGTTTTTTTATTTTTTGTTTTGTTCCCCGGGGGGGGTGTTACATGCACCTAAGGAAGAACCAACGCGTTTATGTGTTATCACTTACATATGTGCTACCCATATATTGATGGAATTATAATATAAATGTGGGTCTGTCAAATGGAACGAGTCCCACATTTATTTGGGATTACTAAAGTCCAAGTAATAAGTGATCTTGAATAATTAATTGGGACAAGAGGAGGAGTAAATTCTGTCACACAACAATGGGCCACAAGAGGTTGAAATCCGGCATTTTGCCCCATTCATTGTGTGCGGGACTAACATGAGATGGGCATTTTTTCACTAAAGGTATATTTTGTGATAATCAGAAATTAATTTTGGAGTTAAAGGGATTATACAAAAATTTTATTGGCTAGCATTTTATTTAGAACATTGACATTGGAATTTATCAAAGAGCATGAACAGATTTTATGGTCAATTTATTGTATTTAATATATATATATATATATTATAGTGAGTTTTATACACATGGATTCACATCATAACGGTACCATATTCTTTAATGGGTTTTGAATTATGTTAATGTCTTAATGGCATTAAAAACCGTGTCTATGATTTCCTTATTAAGGTACAATGACACTTTATTTCTATCGTTTGTTTTGTCTAGATTTTCTAAATTGACATTACTAATATTTCTATGGACTCCAACGTTAAGAAACTGATGGTTTAATAGCTTTCAAGTGAGTTTATTATATTCTTAAATGTGCTCATATCTGCGTGAATGGTTGCCTATAAAAGGCAATGTTTAAAACAAGTTTAGATATCTGGCTCTAGAATTATTGAGCATTCTCTTCCTCCTCTAAAATTTCCTTTGCCTGCTAAGTTCTATTACATTTTGTTGTTATGTTTACTCTGTTTTTGTAAGAAGGATCCGTTTTATCTTGAGAAATGCCACATCTTGTTTTATTGGTAGATGCGGAATAGCTCTTAAGGACGACTCGGATTATTCTTTTTCTTTGTAGGTGTTGCCGTTAATAGGATCAACAAAACATGAAGAGTTGAAAGACTATTTGTGTTGTGAGACAATTTAGGAGTTTACACCAACATATATAGTCATATATGTTGAGTGGTTGGGAAAATTAAGTAGTGTTTTAATTTGATGATATTCGTAATTACGTGTAATGACAAAGACAGATTGGAATGTTGAAACTAGTTTTCAAGTGCAAATTAAAGTAGTTTGTGGCCGCTCAATAATTAATCTTAACCATATGATACATACGTGGCCCAATCTTAATACATCATATATATTTACGTTGTTTGACATTAAATTTGGGTTGGAATTCCGGTAGAGAGATATAAATGAATCCAGTCTAGCCATAAATATATATATATATATATATTGAATCACCGAAGATGAAAGTTTTTTTTTTTTACCTGAACAAAAAATCCAGATCTTTGGCAGGGAAAAAATATTGATGGGAGTACAAATTAGTTACTTCTAATATTATATGTATATAATGTTGAATTTTATCCAGTGCAAATTTTCCAAATACATATCAATAATACATTTTTCTACCAGTCATGCATATTTAATTTATATGATTTAAATTATATTATTTTTGCTTAAATTCTATTTTTTATTTTAAAGAAAATATTATGAAAAATAAGGATAAATTGTTAAATATGAAGGATTCAAAAAATTATGAATGAGTTAGATGATAAAAATGCATCAGGTATACATCATCAAGAATAAAGTACCTAATCAATAACTATTTGTTACGTATAAAGGTATGAATTCGGGCGTGAGCATGATAAAAAAATATTTTTTCCTGTAATCTAAATATAGAGATATGGCACACACACAAATATAATTAATCGTTTTACCCGTCAAATAAGGGATTAAGGTCGGGGAAGGGAAACGATATTGAGCAAGATAAGGTTTTTTTAACTCAATTTGTCTTGCTTTATGTAGCTTCCTTGGATACTTAAGCTGCGTTGTGTGTCTAATTAACTTTCACCAATCTTATTACTTTATGTACTTAAGAATTTTCCAGTGTCCCATTATGAGATTCTGTGACACAAGCTTTTTCATGAAGAGAGACAGAAATTTCTCTGTCACACACAACAAATTAAAAACAAAATAAGGGAAAAATTACAGGAACGTGACAAGAGAAGAATCAAATATTTTGCAAGTGTAGGACATACACTAAGTTCCGATTACAGGAAAATATTGCCAAAGATATGTTTTAAATTTAGCTTGGTGATATCATTATTGATATGGAGTGACTTTTTGAGGGCAAGTTACATCACTGAGGAGTAAGTGCCTGCTAATCTTGACACTAATTGTGAAATTGATTTATATTTAATTTGTTTAAATAATTCCAACGCCATCATCCACTAACCAATACCATATTAAAGAGAGGCCTAGCTCTCTCAAAGTTTAAAGTTTATAATAATTAATAAATGATATGCACATGCAACACACACAATCTTGAGAGAAATTTTTCTTGAGGTTGATCGAATCTTTAAGAAAAACTTCTTTCTTTATCTCACCAAGAGTTTATTAGCTTAGTTAATTAATTTGTTGACTTTATCAACCAATACTTCCCAAATTTAATATTAATAATTAAATAGCCAATCAAATTCTCCATTTCCTTATGATGATGCGCCATGTATGTATGAATATATGTGATGGTGATGTTCAATAGAAAAGACGTTGGTTTTTGGTCTATATAAGAAAAAAGATAGGAGTTTTTTCACAATTGATTATAAGAAATGAATAATCGAACTTTTCTAAAATTTATTGCTTCCAAAATCAAAATTAGTTGATGGCTGATTAATTATTCAACCAACAAATTAGACTTTGATCCAATTCACAAAGCGCTTCCATAATTGATCGAATTTAAAACTTATTAACTACTAGTGATACAATTGGTTAGAAATAAATCAGGAGACAAAAAATCAATCAAAATTTAATTATAACCGATTCCACGGTCAACTACTAATGAATCTTGATAAATCGATATTTTTGCTGATGATGAATTATCGATTTGATTTTATCAACGTTGTTATGAAATTCTTAGCTACTAAATGTTAGAGAGCCTTGAAGATCAACTGACATCAAAATATACTTCTATTAAGGTATTTTTAGATATGAGGTTGAGTTTGAGCTCTCTGTGAAGCGTATGATTAATCCATGCGTGAGTTCTAACCAAAAAAAAAAAAAAAAAATTGGCTACACTAAACGTACGAGATGATTGAGAGAAAGATTTAAGGTCCGGCCATATGACCTAACTGACGATAATACCTCCTTAAATATGAGGTTGCAATGTAAGTTCGGTTTTCTATAAATATAATTTATAAATGCGTGAGTTCTTTTTGTTTGGTAAAGAATTGTAAGTAAAATGATAGGAGAAAGAGAATCCTAATAATATATATATAGGACATTTGAGTGGTAATGAACTTGTACTATTCAGGGCTTGAAAAATTATTTGGAATGATGTTACACTCAAGGTATTATTATTTGAAATGATATGTCAAGCCAAGGCCTTATGTGGATGCTAGCCCATCACAATTAAAATTAATATTATTTAGTTTATGGGTAATGGAAAATTAATATCTGGTTCTGAGCATTGATTATGTTTATATCATTACTTTATTACGTACAAAGTGTAGGTTCAATAACTATCATGATGTTAACAACAATAATATTGATCGATAATTATGAACTTGTTACTAAGATCAGTTTTTCAACCACTTCTTTTAGATCTTCTGGTGGTTACACTAGGCATGATCAATTATAAATTGATAGATTTGATATTTATGTTATGTGCATCTATATTTTCTTGTCGGTGCTTCATCTCTCTCATAATTTACAGAAAATATTAGCTGGCAACAGACCCATTTGATTGATAATTCGGATTAAGACTCAAGGATGGCTGATTTTATTTTGTTTCTTCTTTTAGTTGCTGTACAAAATAGTAACATATCGTACTAAAAAATAATAATGTGATTACTACATTAAACTCGAGAAGAGTTGAAGAAGTCCATTGTCTCTTTTTTAAAAAAATTCGGACTGTTCTGGTAATATTATTTATAATCCGCATAGGTATCAATCAATGTTCACGAAATTTTCAAGTTAGCGGTTGTCAAGTTTTTTGAATTATGGTTATTTAACTTCGTCAATATATGAGTTTAATTAATAGTTTAATTATTGAATTTTGAATTTGAGTTTAATTTAACTTCATCAAATTATTGATGGAATGATTAAATCAATTTGATTTAGCAAGGTTACACGCTTACCTATTAATTATTATATATAGACAGAATTTTTGTCTTGGTCAAATGAAAAAAAAAAAAAAAAAAGCTTGTTGGAAACCCGTACACTCACTCACTATTGTATTATATTGCATGAATTAGTTAGCACGTATTTTATGTCTCTTTGAAATCACATTAACCATTTTTCCCAATAGTCCAATTCTGGTTTTCAATAGACGTATTCATCTGTTCATGGCAATTGGCAGGAACGAAAGTTTTTTTTGGGGGGGGGGGGGGGATGGATTTCCTCATTATTAAGGAACCTAGTCCAAAATTCTATAGATTATAAGAGGAATTATTGCGTAAACTTAGTTTGTCGTGTCATTTGTAGTTTGATCAATTAAAATACAATATTTTAGTGAGTATTAATTCTAGTTACGTTTATAATTTTCATAATTTTATTTTTCTAAAAAAAATGAATCAATTAATTAATATTTCATAAATAATAAAAGGTGAATATTGTGAATCTTTTAATTTTATTAATATGTCAATTAACATTTAAGAGGTGTCAAATCATCAGCTTGGTTGTTGTGTTTTAATTTATCAGATTATAAATAGTGTAGTGAATTAGATTCATATAAGAATTTCTCTAGAATATAATGGGCATCATATGAGTTATGGTAAAAAAATATTTTCATTTTCGTTAGAATCATTGTTGAATTGGTAATTAAAATCATCATATTTAAATTGAATAAAAGTGAAACAACGATCACTCATTGATATGGCTAGGGCAAAAACTTGAGGCAACCTAGTATCATTATAGAACTTTAGAAAGAGGCATTATATATATGTGTGTGTGTGTGTGTAGATAGAGAGAGAGAGAGAGTTAAAGAGTGAGAGAAATGTTAGAAAGAATATAAATAGAGAGGGGCATGATAATCAGAAGCTAAGGCAGGCTTGTCTGTGGGTGAGATTAAGCGTCAAGCAGTCATTATCCACCGAAAGCTTTGTAATCTTCTTATACATACATGAACTCTTAAACATCAAATTCTTTGCAACACCTCACTTTGTGTTCTTTCCAAAATCGGTGTTTTTATGTGACAAAAACAAAGTTGCACTCATTAGCCTCCGTATTTACACACCATGCACAAAAACAAGCCCTACCTAGCTCTCTCCCAGGTGCATGTTCCATATCTCTCTCTCTCTCTCTCTCTCTCTCTCTCTAAAAAAAGGGTAAAACAATAGAGAGAAGAGGAAGACTTGAGAGAGAAATGTCATTGGATAAGAGACTCATTGTTTTTACTTTCTTCAGATCGATGATGCTACAAGAATTTTTATATAAAGAAATCATCAAAACTTAAAGGTGCGCAGGAAATATAAGAAGTGCCAAAATAATAAATTATCGAACATACTCTTTATTAATTCTTATTGCAAGGAACTATACACCTCCTCAGAACTAAATGGGAGACAGTTGAATCATTAACTCTTCTTAAAAATGGAATAACTTTCCAATTTTACCTATCTTTAAATAAAAAATTTTCATATTTGTATTGTATCTCTCATAATTAATGACTTTAATAAGGGTAAAATTGGAAGAACACAATACCTTAAGACTTATACTGAGCATCATTCAGTTTCACAATACAAGTCAATTGTTCTTAAAAAGTTTATTTCAAAATATAAGTCACTTGTTGGGTAATAAATGAGCTTTTGACAATTTTACCTTATTGACTTATATTAAAAAGAAAGAGGAGAGAGAGATATAAATGTATAATAAAGATAGAAGTGAAGTGAGCGAAGACGTGCACTCTTAATAAATAAGGGTAAATATGAAAAAAAATTATCTACTTAATGCTTTTCTTTTTTTATAAAAATGGGGTAGAAGTGACTCATATTATGAAATTGAGTGGCATATAATAAGAATTATTCATCTCTTGTAAATGGTGGCTTATAATAAAAACAGGAGGAAATAAGTGTTTTAGTGTTTTATCATGAATTAAAGAATAGACAAGATAATGGAAATTCTCTCTCTGGTTTTTTTTTAGATAAAGGTAATGGAAGACATACATCAAGCGTTAATCACTTTTTTCTTTTTTCTGTTTTCTTTTTTCTTTTTTTGTGGGGAAGAGTTAAATGATAATGCAGTTGAAATTTCCAAGGAGGGGCCTCGAACCTTAAAATGAAAATTTAAGATTGAAAAGTCATAATTAGCGTGCGGTCCAATGTTCTCCCAGAATCTATAACATGCCCTCTTTTTTGTTCACACACCTTACCTAGCTTCCTTCACTACATGACACATATATATTGGTATCATTATTATTACTCTTGTTTAGTTAGGGATAATTTCTCCATATGAGCACACATCAAATGAGCGTAAATACGTTAAAAAATTTCTCCAAATATTCAAAGTTCAACGCGGTTTGGGAAATTTCCCATTTGTAGCATTTGTCTCTTGCTTGGCATTACGTGGGGGTCCTATCCTCTTGGGGGGAAAAATACTTAACGTGATGACAAGTGTGAAATCTTAATTTAGTGGTATTTATAAATACATTAACATTATTTCGATAGTATGATATAAAAAATAAATAGATATTCATTAAATAATAAAATGTTATATTTGTTTGAGGATGAATCATTTTATTAGTTTCATATAGAGCCTTTCAAAATTTAATTCATTTTAATATTTAAAAAATTGTAATCATATTTCTATGTTTTAAAACTCTAAAGTTATTTAATTTTGGGAGAATTGTATGTAGGTCCAATATAAGAGAAATAATATTACAAAAGTTCCTCTTGACAATTAAAGAGCTTCCCATTGACAAGTAAAGAGTTACCATGGGACTTGTCAAATAATTAATTCTCTTATTTGAGACTTACATGCAATTCTCCCTTTAATTTTTGAAAAATTGCACTGAGGTCCCAAATAAGAGAATTTACGCTAAAGTGGTCTCGAGAAAAAATAAATTACTATAAGATCCCAGAGTTGTTAATAGCGTCCCTGAGGTTGTTAATTGGGACTTGGCAGTAATATTTTTTTTTATTGGAGAGTTGACAGTAGTATTTTCTTATCTCGGGACCATTTTAACTTAAATTCTTTTATTTATGACCTCAGTGCAAATTTCCCTTAATTTTTAGACATATTCAATCACATATTAAGTCGATAATTTCATTGATATGAATGATTTATGTCAATCTCTCATATCTGAAGCGATAAAATAATTTATAACTATTTATGCTAAAAAAATTAACGACAGAGATTTGATGTCAGGAAATAGAAAAGATAATGATGTAAAGATGAGCGAGGCGGATTATGCTTAATTAATCAGTCAATTTTATTGGCTTAAACTATATGTAAGGGATATATGAATGAATGGAATGTAAAAGTCAAAAGAGGAAAAAAAGTAATAGATTAACTAAGGATAATTTTGAGCCGTCGATAAAGCTATTTATATAAGCTTCATCTTTTTACTTAAGGGATACGTTGTTGTCTACTGTATTTGTCTTATTCGAGCTCCATGTATGGATGGAGGTGAAGTTGGAATCTGAAAAAGATGATTTTGTTGTGTGGAGAAAGTGTTACAAAATAATATTAAAATCCTATTTATGTGCAATCGGTCATATTGCCTTGCATGTGCACATTCCGGGTTTAATTGGTTAGACATGTTAGCAAAGCCAATTGTCACATCATATATTTTTATCATTACAAAGTTGAAAATGATTCTTGTTTTTGCATAAAACTGGGTTTACACTACGACTTTTATTCTTATCCAAAAACATTGTGTGTGAATGAAAAAGGTATTCTTCAATTATAATTTATCTCATGAGTTGAATCATATGTTATGCAAATATCTTGAAATAAGGGAATCGTTAAATCCTAATAATACATATAACATAATGTTCTATCCAAATCCTAATAATATACTCCCTCCAGTTTGGTCTTAATTATAAAGGTCTGTTGACTTTTTTGAAGAATTTTAAGAAAGTTAATTATATTATTTAATCATATAATATATTACGTTTTATTACATTATATATTAATTAATAAGTCAAACAACATAATTTGAAGAAAAACAATAAGTTTTAATATATTAAAATAATACAATTAAAGTTTTTTAAATTTTCTTATAATTCTTCAAAAAAGTAAATAGATCCTTATAATTAGAATCGGACCGATCAACTATTAAAGTCTATTAATAGCCAAAATTCAATTTTTCATAAACAATAATGTCAATACATTTTTCACTTGCATACTTTCTTTTAGCAGCTACTTAGTATTTAAAGATTATGAGGAACTGGGCCAAAAGCTGAAGCATGATGTCGTACAACGTGCTGATGACCTATTGCATCAGGCCCAATACTCTCATTGTTATCTACCTTCTAGTCTCTTCTCTTCGGTGAAGCGGAAAGGCATGGGCTTGGCTTCTACTTTCTTTTCATGGTTAAGCAAAGAATTTTAACACCAACCAAAAACAGTCGCATTGGTATGTTGCTTTCTCACCAAAAAAAGAAAAAGAAAGAATATTCCAGTTCCCTGGAACATGGATTTGGCTGTAAAGTGTCATGTGGCTCATAACCCTGGCATTTATCCAAATGAGCAGCTTACACAATTTATATGCAAGAACTAATTATGCAAAAAACAACCTAAATCAAATGTCAGTATTACAGTGAAACTGGGACTCGACTCAACCAACTAATGTTTCAGTTTATCACGGATCAATTAGATTTCTGCTAAAAGATAATCACAAAGTGGATAACACTTGCATATCCAGATCAGTTGTTATGCAGATTTAATGATTGATTTTTTCCGTGTCTTGGAAAAAGGTTAGACTGGGAAAGGAATCAAGCCAGCAAAACCAGTAGATGTACAATTCATTCCAACTTTCCAAGCAGCGCATGCCGCAAGGGAATAGAAAGAAGGACTCTAAGCTGCTCTGTCATATTAGGCATAAAAAGTGGATTATAACTTATAACAGATTGGTTCACATTTTTTTCTAAGACAAGTAGAGGCATACGGGAGGATTCTAGGTTGTAAATTTGCAAGGTATAGAGAAGGGGCTATTCAATCTCGATCTGTTGAGGAGATGCCTCAGTTGTTGACCGTTCGATATCAATTTCATCTTCACTGATGCCAGCAGCTTCCACAGTCCTTGTAACCCATTCCTTCAGAGGCTCTTCTTCCAAATCTAGTCTTAGGATACCCGCAAAAATGCCCCCCATGAAGGCCACTGGTTCCTGCAGAGTACGCGATTCAATACTGATCAAGAGAACATTTAACAACTCTAAAAGGCAATATAATACATGCAAATTCATACTTAATTGCCTCTATTTAACTTCTACAGACCAGATCCACCTTCTCCATTACTGATTCACTTCAACCAACTCAAAAGGTCTGCATTATGATGAAAAAATCATTCGTGCAATATAAAGACTTTGCCACCCAGTAACCTAGAGTAATGCATTCAACCATGATGGAAAGAAAAGCCATCAATACATTGTTATGTTCCAAGTATGTTAAGGATAAAAAAATCCTTCATCACATGATATTTCAGAAGCATCCATGATAATATGGAAGCGTGCTGCCTAAAATCCTGCGTACCAGATTTCACAGCTTAGCTGAGGCACAAGTTTTTTCCCCCCCCTTCGATTCCCCCATTTCCTCCATTTAACCACAAGCACTAGTCAGAATCCATAGTTTTATCATTTTTCAACTTCGCACTATAGCCACATAGTATTCTTATTACCCTCGTGTGTATCACATTTTGGTTCAAGATTGGATCCACACCCTTTTACACCAATTAGACCAGACTTATCCAAATTCCCTCCTAGTCATAAATATAATTCCAATTCTATTAAAGTTCCTCATTCTTAGCAACCTCATCAATGGTTCAATTAGAAGTAACAGAGAGCATTGAAGTTGCCCCAGTCATTCGAATAGGAGAAAAAGCACTGAAGGATTAGTGCTTTAGGACAGTAAGTTAGCACCGGTGACGCTTAAAATATCTTTCCATTGCATTAATAAACTGCATAAATGTTTTACCGTGACGCATCTGAGAACACGAACTGCCTGATGCCAAAGTAGGCTTTGACTAGACTATTATGCGAAAAACACCAGTCAGTTAGATGAGATGGAGACTCAAAAATCAACCCTCCATATGAACTGTTATACCAGACACTAGCATCACGCCCATTCAATTGAGGGACGAATTAGAATTTCCCAAATCTAAACTTACACTTACTGACGATTCACAAAGATTTTACCTCCCAACAATAAGTTAAAAGAACAAGTAAAGATAACTGCTTATCCAACAGTAATCTACCAATAAAAAAGTAAATCAAAATCAATCAAAGCAGTCTCTAATTTATTTTCATGCAAATAATTAATTAAATATAACAATACCACAATATAGTAATCACGGGAAAGGAGAAAATCAAATGACACGGCTGGAAATTTTGAAGTAAACAAAAGGAACACGTTTGAAGGTAGAAATTATACCTTAACAGCTTCTTTGAGAATGGGGTCTTCAAAAGGATTGAATAACAAAGCTCGAACCGCAACTTTATCAGAATTAGCACTGGTAAAACCGAATCGACAACGATTGCTTTTGCTTATACCTTTCCATTGCGCCGATAACGATGAAGGGCTCAATCTGACATCCTTCAATTGCCACTGCCCAATCGAACAAATAACTACTCAGAATTTAAGGGAAATATATATTAAAGAAAATGGGACGGGAAAAGTAAAACTGTAAAAGCATGAAGAATAATGATACCGAAGTATAAGAGAGAGGAGAATGGAAAAGAATAGACATGAGGAAGAGGGAGGAGAAAAGCGAAGGTCGATGTTGATAGAGACGGAATCTAGAAAATGCTCTGCAAGTTCTATGAGTGTGTTACTGTGTTGCGCTCCCTTTTTGGAATGAAAGAAAACAGAAGTTGGATGGCGTGACGAGGCCTTAAACGGTGAGTCTTGAGCAGTGATGGTCTGTTTTGAGGGGTTTTTTTTTTAAAAAAAATTATTTTATTTTTTAGGTTGGCTGAATGAAAGGGGCAAGCACGTGAGACGTGGACATTCTTAAGACATTAACTAATTATTTTCTCAGTTAGTTGAATATTTGCACAAGAGGTTGAGACGGGCTGAAATACTCTTAAGGCTTGTTTGTTGGGCCACAAAGCCTTTGAGTAAATATATCCTTAGTTTGTAGGCCAGAAAATCAAAAGGCTGATGAGTGTATTGGAGAAAATAAGATTCATTTGAAAGTAACAAAACAGAATTACATCAAGTCCTACCATAATATGAGAGGTAGCTGAGATTAAGAGTAACATCCTAATTTTTATATTAGGATTTAATTATATATATATAAATAAATAAAATAAAAATAAAAATAAAATAATAATTATGATAAATAGAATTATCTTACAATTATTAGATAAAAAGTTTTTTTTTACTTAATTCTTTTTCACGGTCACCACTGCACATATTATATATATATATATACCTTTTTTTAAAAAATAAACATAATAATAATATATCATTATTTCTATATTTTCATTTCACTAATTTATTTACTATTACCAATCATACTTTAAGTAAAAAAAACCTTTTATCTAAGAATTGCAAGATAACTTTATTTATCATAATTATTATTTTATTTTTATTTTATTTATATATATATATATTTGTGATTAAATCCTAATATAAAAATTAGGATGTTACAACTCTTCTCACCTAATTAGAATTTTGTCCCCAAAATTTGATTCAAGAGAAGAACAAAAGCACAATCAAAACACCACAATCAATCAAGACAATAACTACTAGAACTACTACATACCTAAGCAAACAAGTTAGGAAAGTCACGACGCATTCTTTCATCAGTCTCCCAAGTTGCATCTCCGAGTGTCATAGACTTTCAAAAGCCGGATGGTCTTATTCCTTAGTTGCTTATCCTTGACATCCAAAATTCTCTTTGGTTCTGCTATATAAGTCAAATTTTCTTTCAACTCGACTTCCTCAGGTTCAATTACATGAGATGGGTCTGGATGATACTTCTTCAATTGTGACACGTGGAATACATCATGCACATTAGACAAGTGTGGAGGCAAAGCCATACGATAGGCAACTGATCCTATCCGCTCAAAAATCTCATATGGCCCAATAAAACGGGGAGTCAACTTCTTCGCCTTAATAGACCTCCCAATACCGGTAAGGGGCGAAACTTTCAAGAAAACATGATCTCCCACACTAAACTCCAATGGTCTCCTTTGACGATCAGCATAACTCTTTTGTCGGCTCTAAGCAGTCAACAATTTCTGCCGTATCATTTCAATCTTCCTCGAGTTTTGGTCTACCAAATATGGCTCAATAATGGTTCTTTTACTCAATTCTGTCTAACACAATAGCGATCTACACTTTTGCCCATATAGAGCCTCAAAAGGTGCCATCTGAATACTAGAATGGTAACTATTATGTACGCAAATTTTGCCCAAGTTCCAAGGAACTCGATGGCACATGCTCTCAGCATATCTTCAAGCATTTGGATAGTTCTTTCAGTCTGACCATCTGTCTGAGGGTGATAAGTAGTACTATACTTCAACTTTGTATCCATGGCCTCCTGTAGGGACTTCCAAAAATTTGAAGTGAACCTTGGATCATGATTTGATATGATACTCTCTGGTACCCCATGCACACGAATAATCTCCTTAATATACAACTCAGTGAACTTCTCGAGAGAGTAGTCTGCTCTAATTGGCAAATAGTGTGCTGATTTGGTCAAACGGTCCACGATTACCTAAATTGCATCATAATTTGCTCGAATCAACGGTAAACCCATGATAAAATCCATGGAAATACTATCCCATTTCCATTTAGGAATATCCAAACTCTGAAGTAGCCCTGGTGGTCTCTGGTGCTCAATCTTGACTTTCTGACAAGTTAAACATCTCAATAC
>JBAGKO010000008.1:28489659-28511754 GCA_037177275.1 Acacia concinna
CTTAGATATGGAGTTCAATAGTTAGATGCCTATAAATAGAGGTCATGGGTAATGTATTTGAACCAAGAATGATGTGAATAAGAGCTCCTCCATGTTTCTCCTCGAATATTCTCTCCATCCCTCTCATATTAACTCTTATATTTTCTAATTTTATAATATTAACTAATTTTTTAACTTACATGAAATACTTGGTTGCAACTTGTAAAAGGGGATCAAACGTAATGTAACAAGTGATTCTTTGAGTTTTTTTTTTTTAATTTCTGCCCCAAATTTACATACGTTGCATTTGCTAATATATATATGACACTAGGGGGTACTAGAGGAAGTACGTGTTGGAGTTATATCACATACAATGGATGTGTCAAAGGAACAAAAATTCCATATTGCTTGGCAGAGAGAGAATATAAGAATATATATTACACCTTGTGTTTTTGAACTAGTAAATGGATCAAGAGGAAGAGTAAAATCAAATGCACAACAACGGGCCACTAGAGAGCAAATGTAGTGGAAATCATCGGATTTTTTCCTTGCGCATGAATTAAATATGGACTTGATACTTTTTATCAATTTTTTAAAAATCTGAAATTTATTTTATGAAAATAGCTAAAAATCAAATTTTTGAGGCACTTGAATTGGAGACCTTAGTGCTTCGATTACAAGGGCTATAAATAAGATTTTATTTTGCTTTAACCGATTGCCATTCCAATATGATTTCGCTGCCTCTTAACCTTCAAAACCGAAGTCTTCATTGCTCCTTAAAGTTCAAAATGGTGTAATTTTCTTACCGCTCTTGTAACCACCTATAAAAGGCAGAGATTATATAAGTGCCTTGGTTACAGAGCATTAAACTAGCTTGTGACATTAATTAAACTCTTGCCATCAATGAGTTTAACATTCTTTAAATTTTGACCAACAGGTGTCTTAGCTTACCGCCTATAAAAGGTTGAGCTTGGAGAGATTCAAGGCTCGTCTCTCTGAAGTCTTGAGCACTCTCTTTCTCCTTTGGTTAGATTTTGTTGTTCTGCCTACCCTATATATTTGTAGGAAGAGTCCATTTTATCTTAAGGAGTGCCGCTTCCTATTAGCCGATGGTGACAGACTGACAGAGTAGCTCTTAAAGGCAACATTCGTAAACGTGGCTTAGATTACATATTTCATCATTTGCAGGAACTACACCAACAGTGGATATGGCTTAATATATTATTTGTTGATTTTTTAGTTAGTCCTCTTTTAAAGTATCGATGTCTGATTTGGTACTCTTTCTAGTCGTGTTTATAAGCAAATTTCTCTTTCTTATACTTGATCTTTAATATAAATAACTTTAATTTCTTATCTCAAAATATAAACTACATTTGCCTTTTCTACCCTTATTAAATAGATGTCTTTATAATAATTATCCCTAATTATCCCCTATTCACCATTTACTTTCTCTCTCATATAATTATTTATTACACATTTTCTCCCATACTTTGACTCATTTTTTTATATATTTTATATTTATTTTCTCTCCTCCTTTTTTCATAAATAGGGGCATATTTAAAAAAAAACATGACTTTTTAAAATAATCATTTTTTTAACCAATTTTAACCATAAGTTCGTATTTACAATAAAAAAATTATTTATTAAAAAGACCGATGGAGTAGAGTTTTATCTCGATAATGAATTCTCTCCCCCCAAAAAAAACCAAAGAAAGTCAGAGCACGTGGTTGGCTATTTGAGTGAACACCTTTTTACGCTTTTCGTGTCCAAAAAGTCCAATCCTCCAAATAAATTGGGAAATTATGGAATCCTTCTAGAGGTGAAACTTTCATGTGGGCCAAATTTTTTTTCCGAAGAAAAGAAGTTTGTTTCTGTTGGAATATACTTAGTCCACTCTTGATAGATTAGGGACTATTACATAAATATGTAAAAAGTATGGGTGCATAAAAAGAATTTTATTTCAAATTTAAATCTGTAACTTCCCGTGCGTTATATATTTGGGAAGATGCCGGATAGAAAAAAGAAGTTCTCATTTTTTATGTTTTTACGTTTTTACCGTAAAAACACAATTCTCTCTGGTTCTTCTATTTCCTTTGGGTGCATCTCTCGTATACGTGATCAGAGTCCGCAACAGTGCTCCGATCTCGCGTGGCAGCGAATCGCGCGGATTCCAGGTACGCCCGAATCCCTACAGTTCCAAAAAAGAAGTTTCTTTGTTTTCTGTTTGAAGCACAATTAATTTCTTGATCCCTGACTTTGTCCCGTAATTAGTTGAGTACACGACAGCCTTTCATTTCCATGGGACCTTGATCAATTTTAATTTGATCCAATCTTCATTTAAACCTTAATGTGTACTAGTATAAATTACTGTACTAACTTGTCTGTGTGTGTGTGTTTAGAAATTGTTTAATATGTACATTTCTTAAACAAAAAGTTATTTTTATGTAATATAAGCACACCTCCATACAAAAAGAAAGTACTTTTAACTAAAAAAATCATTCTCTTATTATTTTCTTCATGGAGAAAAATTTGAGTTGAGTTCCATTGACACTCATCAAAATTAAAACGGGCTTCAAGATTCAAAAAGAACCCTTATAAAATTATCTATAATTTAAATTATCTAGCTACCAATGATATCTGCTTATTAATAGCATATTTTTGTGAAATGTGAGTCACACTTTTACTAATTAAATCAATCTTTTTGACAAATTAATTAAGGAGTTGGCAAAAAAAAAAGACAAATTAATTAAGGAAGGAGATGAAATGACCACAGAGGGCTCTACGTGAGATGGTGGGAAGAATGCACATTGATCTAGAAATTTTTAATCGTAGAATTGATTTTATAATACCAAGGGCGATCTTATATTGAGTAATTCCATGTGGGATGGAATTGGGCTTGAGATTGAGATTGGACTTCTCTATAATTCATATTATGTGATATGAAAAGTTGGTATAATCCGATCATAATTTTAATCTCAACTTCTTAATCCCATGTACTAAACAGGGCCATAATTCTAAGATTATTATTTAGTTATTATTATAAAATGCTGCAGCCAAAAGCCCAATGAACAATTCTCTCGTCTGAACTCAGAATATTCCAACCATGACTAATTTCAACCACTTAATTTGACTGAAGACTCTGACTTCTTCATTTTCTTCTTCATCATCTCCTTCATATATTTTTGTTGATTTTAATGTCGACTCTATATGTGCTGTGCCTTTGACTTTTCATATCCCTCCCCGTTGTCATTGTCAACTTTTAAATTATAACGTTGAATTGTACTCCTACGTCCTTAATATAAGATATTTTTATTTACATGGGTATGCCTCTTTTTATAAAATATTATTTGATTGTATTTTTATAATAAATACACTTTTATCCTTTTTACCCTTACTCTTTCATATAGTTTATTACTTATACATTCTCTTTTTTCATTTTTTTTCCATTATCACTCTTTCTCTCATTCATAAATAGGATACTTTTAAAACAATAATTATATTTCATATATATTTATTAGTTTTAACTAACTTTAACTATTTTCTTAAAATCCCACGATTTAGTTAAAAATATTTTATTTATAGACGGAGGGAGTATATATATCATGAGCCATTCGAATTACTCGCATTCATTTTTATTTCATTGCATTAATCAGTGTTATTTCCATTTTATTATGTACTTTTTTAAAAAAAAAATTATTCTGCCATGTGTTTATATACCTATTTAATAATTAACTAGTAGTAGGTGCATATATTTAACTTTTTCTTTTGCCTGCGTGCATATTTTTAACACACACACATATATAATATTAAATACGATATTAAAAACGGAACTAGTTTCAGCGCTGATCGCAATAATGAGTACTAAAAGCTAATTATTATTATTATAAAATGTTAATGTCTAACTTAGATCAATTATTTACCTTTGTTTTTTTAAAAAGAATATTTTTTTTAATGAATACAAAATCAAATATAAAGACAAGATCTTAATGGTCAATTTTTCAAAAACTAATTATTTCATTTAAAAATCATCATTTGAAAGTGTTAAATTTGGACCATTGAAATATTATTTTAATAGTGTAGATCTCATTACATTGATTAGCCCTGGGTGCTCATCGTTGTGATGAGAACTTAAACTGGTTCCTATAAAAAACCACAAAATATATTTACATTTATTTAATTAAAGGAAAACTAATGCTTTTGGGGCGTGGGCGTGGCTTTATTAATTCTGTCGTTAAATGCCTTCTCAAGTGCAGGCAAAAAAAAAAAAGTCTTCTCAAGTGAAAAGAGTTATGAGAAAAAGCAATAGTACGCATAAAGAAAAAGTTATTATGTCAAATAAATAAGTTACAACTTCCGTGTAAGTTTTAATTAACTAATAAATTAAATTTAGTTTCTTCATAAACATAGCAATTAAAGTTTCAGACCCTTTTTTCCGATAGAGAAAGTTTCAGACTCTAAATGGGTTGAATCTTCATTATATTTGACTAATAATCCTCCGGTATTGTGGGGCTAGGATTAATCATAGGGATGATATGGGCCATAGACAATAATTTTGGAAGTGACCTATTCTTATTATCTTTTTTTGCCAACTATTCTTTGTTATCATTCAATTCAAATTAAATAAATAAATAAATAATTTTTTTTAGGAATTTATTGTGGTTATGTACCAAACTAGTTGAGTTATTAAAAGTCAACCAAACCTGATAAGTTACATGGCTTGATAGAAAACGAGTGTGTTTATCGCTTAATAATGTGAGAGTGATTGATAAATTTTTATGCAATAAAAATAAATTTCCTTTTGGTCTAGTTACATTGGCTTTGGAGATTTAAAATACATACGTACGATATAGAACATGTAAAGGTTAAAAATACAACAAAAATAGAAAATTTGTGCGTTATATAGATAGTATCACAAAATTCTCTCAAAAGTTCTGTAATGAATTAAGTTTGTCATAGAAATATTGTTGAATCTATCATAGAAATTTAATGTTGTGAAGGAAATAGTCTATTGTAAAACTCAATCAAACTGACAAACCAAGTCGATAAACTGATACATCGATCATAAAGTGGTTCAAAACACGTTTTGAATTTCTTTGTGAAGAAAACGAATTATAATAGAGATTTGATTTTGGTAAGGAGAATTGATTCATGTTAAAAGAGGTTGAACCAATCCTATAAAAAATCAAACCATGTACATTGTTGTTGTCTTGCATTAAATTTCAAAGCCTTGGCCTATTGAATTTGCATGTTTGTGAACTGCCCTCTCTCCACTGACACCAAGTGCCCAACCATATTTGAAGTTAGGTACATCATTTTATTTTTTTTTAAATATGATTCAATCTATGAATCTTTGAACTAGTATATCTAACATCATGATTTTTGAAACTTTATGTAGTAAAAAGAAAATTTGAGTTGATCGCTTACTCTAACTAACCTAATTGAGACAAGCTCTGAGGGTCGCAATTAGGATGAGAAAAGAAGTTTTTCTGGTCTTATTTATTTTACTCACATCATTAAATTTTTCATATGAATCTTTAATTTTTGCCCTTTATTTATTGGTGTAAAATTTTTTTTTCATGGGGTATATATAATATATATTAAAAAAGGTAAAGTTCAAAATATATTACATTTTAAGGCAAAAGTAATTATATTTAAGGATTTTTTTTAAATTATGGTGAAATAGGTTAAAAATGACTTATAAATACAATTAAAAGAATATAATATATATAGTATGAATGTGTAACTAACCATAATAATGATCACAGCAGGACTATTTTTGTCAATTATAGGCACAAAGATGGTTTGATAGACAACAATTTTAAAGGTTGGGGTGTCAGCTGCTCCTCAACTGCCTTTCGATTTTGAGGCCCTTTCCTTTTCCTTTTTCTTTTTTTTTTTGTTTTTATTACATTCTTGAGTAATATTTTAATATATTATAAGCAAAAATCAAAATTATTTCAATTTTTATGATTTTTGAAAATTTTAATTTAGAGTCTTAAATCATTGAAAAATTATAAAATATTGAAAGCAACTCCTTTTTTTACTCATAATTTATCAAAATATCATTCATTTATGTAGAATCAAATAATCAAAAGAACCACACAAAAATAATTGGGAAAGGCCCCAAAATTGAGGGGCAATTGCAAGTTCATTGAGAAAGGGGCAACTGACACACCCCAAATTCAGATATGAAGTACTTAAACAAGTAGAGTTTGGGGACCCCAAGATTTTTTTTTTCTTGCTTATAAGGAAAGGTATTTTTTTATTAAAAAGTCTAGGTAAGTTGGGTTACGAGTTCACTAGAATTAAGGCACGCCTTTAAATTTAAAAAACACCTACTAAAATACTTATATATTACTCTTCAATAATACCTTCATGTCAGTGAAATTCAAACTCACAGTCTTATAGGTATTATCTACCTAAGATTATTAGTGTGACATCAAATTCACGACTTCCCACCTACAAAGAGAGAAGCTTTCGTGTTACTAAGTTATATGATTAGTAGTGGGACTCCAATGGCTATGTTATGGTGGTTGATCTCTCTCGCGGACAAGTCTACAAAAACAAATTTTAAGGGCCCATCTGTTGGGAAATAACTCAACACTTGTGGGCCATAGATATATTAATCATTATTTTAAGTGAAAATAAAGTTGAGTTAAAATTTTAAAATTGTTTACATGGTATGATTATCATGGAATAATTACATGTATAGAGGTTGAACTAACATTTTTTATTTTCTGAGAGGCCACATATGAATATTACAGTACAAATTAAGTTTACAAATAAAAATCATGATCTCTTAATTAAACTTGCATAAAAAGAGTTTTCTAACCCCCCATTTATAAGATATTCCTTAACTGTGACAATTCAGACATTGATCAATCTTCCATAAGAAATAATTGAGATAATATTATATATTATCTACGGATATTCTGCGTGGATTAAAACATGAAATTGAACATACGTTTGATTTACTCAAATCCATGGCAAAAATGTTGTCATTGAGATTATGCACATATATAGACTATTGGTAATTTGGTATATATATTATATTTTATGGCAAATACTCTACAAACATTTCCATAAATATACCGCTATTTAAGCCGTAAAATCAATCTGGTCAAACTGAGATCTGAGAATTAATACAAAAGCTCTTCATTTATATAAATAATATTAATTATGCATATGTAAGTCCTGCCATTTTGGGCTAAGATTAAGATATGAAAGATAAGTGGCCTCTTGTTCAATGGTACAAGTAGCCGAAGTCTCTGACTTAGAGTGACTAACTGATAATATCAAAACTAAAGGGGGAGATGTGTGTCTTTACCTGACTAATTAATTAGTTAGTACACATTTATAAAGTTTTTTTTTCTGGCAACAAATACTTCAGAATTTGAGTGCATACTAACATATATTTTTCCTTTATGGATTTTGTTTCTCCAAAGACCAAATTTTTAAACGAAGTTTTTTGGTCATTCGGTCCATAAAATATATAATTTATTTTTTAAGGTTTTTTACGTAAAATATATGTCAAATTGAATAATATTTATAGTATGTATTTTTTTTTTTGCTATTTTGTCTTTATCTACAATTAAATATTATGAGCAATTAATGTAATTTTTTTCAAAAGTACTACAATTAATTAAACCACCAGTAGTCTTTGATTTTTAATTAATTATGATAGCATGTTGGCAAAAAAAAATTATGGTAGCATATTTTTTTTATTAATCTATCCTTTCAAATCTGTGTATAAGTAGATGAGTTAGTTGGCAAAAAAACAGTAGATAATTGGACTTTATATTGTGAATTTAGATGATATATTTATTATAAGCCTTAAATAAGATCGTAGATTAAGGCTGGAGATATATAGGATTAGGATAGAGATAAAAAGTCTAAACGAAGACAAATCATGAAGGTGCGTGTCGTTTTTATATGGACTACAGTACGTGGTCAATTTTTCTTCCTTTTAAATATTTATTTATTGTTTTTTGATAAATCCTTTTAAATATTTATTTACATACGTTTTCCTTTTAAAAAAAACTTCTTGTTAAATTAATTTAGTATCTTTTTCAGTTTGAAAATCTCAAGATTTTGCACATATTTTCAGCTCAACTACAAATTTTTTTTTCTAAAATCTATTATCATTGAAATACTTAATTTTCAGCATAAAATTTATTTCTGATATAAAAATATAAATAAATAAAGGTGAATTTCAGAAATTAAAAAAACAAAAAAAAAACACATCTTTAATTAAGATAAATCCATTTGCTTGGTAAAGTTGTATATGACTCGTATTTCATGAGAGTCTGAGCTTATTTACTATAACCTGGTGAATACGTAAGACTCAACTCATTTAAATTTTTTTTAAAATTAATAACACATAAAACAAATTTTTATTTTAATTAAATATAAAAAATTGGTAAAGATAAATACAAATTAATGTCTTTTCTTATCTGAATTAATGTCCAATCTTTGGGCAAAAAAAAAACATTATACATCATATAATTCATCGGAAAGTGCGTCGTTATTTATGAAGGAAAAATTACAGATAATCCAGATAAAGGATAATTTGTGAAATTGAGTTATTGTGAAAATACATTATATACATACATTACTTAAAAATCCACTGAAATTGAGTTATTACTAATAAGTCTTAATGAACTTGTGAAAAAAAAACATAAAGGATAATTTGTAAATTTCTCAATTTGTAAACTATTAAGAAAGGGCAATACAGTTGTTACGTTTTTCCATCATATACAAGTAATCCCCCTCCAATATTATATCCATAAAGAGTTCAAACTTACAATATTGTGTTTGAGATAGACCTAAAGGAATGATTTTGACATGGGACTACAAGAACCTGATAATTGAATTGA
The DNA here is from genome assembly GCA_037177275.1 of Acacia concinna. NCBI lineage: Eukaryota > Viridiplantae > Streptophyta > Magnoliopsida > Fabales > Fabaceae > Acacia > Acacia concinna. The sequence goes on from JBAGKO010000008.1 coordinate 28,498,515, forward strand.
GAAATTTGCTCTCTCTTGCCCTAATTATAAGACCATGTTGACTCTTTTTTGGAGGGATTAAGGATATCAATTAAATTAGTTAATTGTTATAATATGAACTGATCTTCCAACATTACCCTCCAGTCCTAATAACCACAAATAGACAAGGGAGTATTGACATGGATAGTTTAAAAAATTTTAGTTAAATACGGGAGACAATGTGGATCAAAGTCTTATATTTATAACCAAATCAAATTTCTAACTAGGTCTTATTATTAGGACCAGATAGAGTACAATTTAACTCTCATAAATTTTTTTACAAAATTTTCTATATATGAGACCTATTAATAATAACTTAGGGGATGTATTAGTCATTAATTAGTTGTCTTGGTACGTGATTGATTTTTTCATACAGATGACAAAGCCATGATTCGGGCCGACCTAGCCAACTAGTGATGATAGATCATTTTCAAGAAGCCATATCTGTGAGTAGTAGCAATTCATTTCCCTGAAAGATTGATTAATTACTAATTAACCATTTGTTAGGAATGATTAATTACATTAGCAAAAGCTATATATGTTAGGTCATTATCGTGTACCCTCCATCGATTTTCTTCGCATGCATATGCTGAGATCAGTTGATTATACTCAAAAGTCTCGGTACGTTTCCTGTAGGAACCTTACTAGCTCCTTCGTCTTAATTTCTCTGTTATTTTTTCTTCTTCATTTTGTCAAGCACTCTATACCAATTAATAATTCATTCCCTATATTTACTCTTATGAACCAAAATATCTATATATCTCTTGTTTTTTCACATATTTCCTACTTAAATTTGTATTTTGACTGTGACAAGACACGATCTTAACATTATTAAATAGTGACATATTGAGTTTAATTTTTAAAATAGCAATAATTATTAAAAAAAATCATCATTTGACACAGACATATTATAGTAGTTAAAGAAGTAAAAATATATACTCCCTCTGATCTTAAATATAAGATCCAGTTAACTTTTTTTGGAGAAGTTAAGGAAGAAAAATAAGTTACTTAATCATATCATATGTAGTGTATTATTATATTATATATCAATTTATAAGTGAGACAGAATAGTTTGAATAAAAGAAATAAACTTAAATGCTTTAAAGCGCTTTAATTGGCTTTATTAGATTTTTCTAAAAAAGTCAATTGAATCTTATATTTAGTACCGGATGTAATATTATAAAATTAAGGGACTAAACTGAAATTTTGTATGAAATTAGAGAATGCACTTTTGTCTTGAGGCTCTAGTTTGTCTGATATGACAATCTATATTATTAGTAAACCCATATGGTATCTCCTATCTTATAGGAAATTGCTCGATTGACTCCTAACCATTGGAGATATTGCCCCCACATATTATATAGCTGTTACATTTAATTTCAACATTTGTCAATAGCCTAACTAACTAAAATGGCTCTTCTCGAGATTATAAGGGAAAATTGATGCATGCATTATTCTAGAATTGAATTCGTTGTCAACCCTTACTTGTACAAGATGATAATTATAAACACCGAGTACAATGCAATGTACTCTAGGTAACGCTTTTGTCTTCATTTTGCTTCTTCTTTCTTTATTATTGATTATGACAGCCATGGAAAAACATGGAATCAGATAAATGGGAACTACCTTTTCTTTTTCTCAATAAGGAGTTCCACATCGAGAACATTACAAGTGGCGTGCAGTTTAGAAGTTTAAAGACTTTCTAATCCAACATGTTAGCCTTTTGAAATTAGCTCTTCTTTAAACTTGTGCTCATAATAGCATAGACTAGTAGTTCTTTTGTAATGAGAGGTACATAGCAAGTTTTACTTATTTAATTCATTGGTTCTTATACTTTATGACTTAGTATAATCCAATACTTGAATTACGCGCTAAATATTTTGCGAAAGTTTAGGGACTAATTTATTAAATGGCTGAAATTTAAGAAACTAACTTGTATTTAAGGATTTATTGTAATCGAGTCAAAACAATATAGACACTAAATATTATTTTTAAAAAAAATTGTATTTCATGATTCTCATAATAGTGTTTATTTTATTTTCCAAACATAACAAACTTTTTCCTAATTTAATATAACTTAAATATATGTATACACAGAAACATGTTAATGCCGGGCTCAAACCAATTCTTGCTAGTGTTGCATATCACATCCTCATATATACAGAGGAGTGTGTCATTGAAGTAAAGAAGTTTTGTGGCTCTTTTCCCTCTCCTCTTTTTCAACAATATAAACTTGCACTTTAAATTCGTTTCAAGAAATATTAATGGCATGATTGAAAAGATCGATAAGGATAGAAAGAACATAGCGAAGTTTCAACCACATAATTTGGCGTTGTTATTGTTTGTGATAAAGTCTCCGGACAGTGGAATTTTGTACACACAAAAAGTTCTAAAATTCAACACGAAATATAGTTGTCAATGTCTATCATATTGTGGCTTATGTTTTCATATGAATAGTCGCCACTGGCTCTATTGAAAAAAACAGATACCATATGTGTTGTGAAAAATAAAGGTTTGAAAAGGATATCCACATCTTCCTTTGTCACATATCATGATCTTTTAATTTCCTTTCGTGGAAGGCAGGATTTAACTTAGGTTAAGGTCCATCCAATATTTTAAAATATATTTTAGCTGCATCTTATAATATTTTAAAGTGTTTTGTAGTTCAAATAATACCTTAAAATATGTTTTAAAATGTATCTAGTACTTTAAAATATTTTATTTTAAAATATGTTCGCGGTCCTAAAGTATTTTACAGTTCAATTTTATCCATAAAGTTTTTTTTTTCTGGAGTAATTTTAGCCTTATTGTTAACTCCCAAAAAGCCTGATGATGAGTGAAGATCTCTCATGCTTTCATTACTGAAAATATCTAGAAAGCATTTAAGATGATCACTGAAAAGATTGCGAAACTAATTATTAAAAGTGTTGTTGGATGAGTACTAAAAATATGAAAGAAAAAAAAAGAGTGACACCAAAATTAACTTTAAAAATAGTTTATTAACGAAATTGCATTACAAAATAGTTTAGATACTAGATGCACTTGAAAATAATTCAGGATAGTGTACGTACTTTAGGATATTTAGTGCACCAGAAAATATTTTGAGGATGCTGGATGAACATAAAGGGAAAATTCTATTTAAATACTTTTTAAAATTATATAACCTAAAAAAAGCTGTTAAGATTTGCAAAACCCAGGAAGGTGTCAAATGGGGAATATGGGTTTTGTAAATCATATGAAAAAGACCCAAATGTCCATGTAAATTAAAGAGGCTGGTCAGGAAAAAGGAAGAGGATAGTACTTTGTTGAATGACAAAAGATGAGAGAGAAAAATGTACTAGCTTGATTAGCGGCAATGCTGTTATGGAAGGTTAAAATTTGTTGGTAATTGTAATAATGAAATAATCAAACTCATTACTAACTTTATTAATGGTGAAAAATTATGATATATGGTAATTATATCAATGGAATCACTAAGTTGATAATTTCACTATGATTACTACTAATACTATTGCGGTTTTGATTAATACTAATATTTATAGGCCACTTTAACAATTGACTTTATGATATATATATATATATATATGGTTATTTTTCACAAGTGACTTTAACAATTGTAGTTATGTTTGGCTTTTATTTATTGAAAATACTTATGAATATATAATTACGAAAAAGGGCATAAATTTTACAAAGTTATATTTAACAAAGGAAATAAATGAAAGAAGATAAATATAGGATAAAACTTTATGACAAGGTACTTCTCCAGTAAAATTATACATGTCAAAGTATATTTTAAAGAGCATTATTATCATGGAATTTAATATCAAAATAGAAAAAAAAATTGATAAATAATACAGCTAATTATTTTTGTTAGAATTGCACCAAATTTTTTAATCAAGTTTATTTTTTTGATAATGTGAAAAAAGTTTATTTTTAAATTCCTTGATAATGATGCCCTTTGAAATATACTCTTATGTATATAATTTTACTTTCATTTGGATATGCACCTTGTCATGAAGTTTTATCCTATTTTTAAATTCATGCCCTTTTTTATAATTATATATCATAAGTGCTTTTAATAAATAAAATCCAAACATAATTATAATTGTTAAAGCCACTTGTGAAAAAAATAACTATATATATATATATATATTATAAAGTTAGTTGTTAAAGCAACCAGTAACTATTAGTATTAACCAAAACTATAATAATATTGGCTGTAATCATAATGAAATTAGCAACAATAATAATTCTATTGACATAATTATCATATATATATATATATATATATATCACAATGTTTCACCATTAATAAAACTAGTAATGGATTTGACTATTTCAGTATTACAATTACTAGTAGATTTGAACCTTCCCTAGCACTATTACCACCAACCAAGCTATAATGCTTTATAGCTTTTTTTTTCAATAAGCATATATATCAACATCAATAAAATTATTTTTTTTCCAGAAATATAATAAAATATAATATGATTCACTTAAGTCTCAAAAGTAGTTTATGTTGGGGATGTAACATCAAGAATAATTTAAGGGAAAAAATGAAAAGCATAACCTCAATATTAATTAAATAATATTTCGTTAAATTTATGGAAAAAAATACAAATTCTATTTTTTACTATATATCATTATTTTCCTAAGAAGAAGAAAATTAAACTAAGTTGATAAAAAATATTGACTTTAGATAATATATCAAAAAATATGTTAGTTAAAGTTTTTCTTTAACCGCATTAAAAAAAATAAAAATTTGATTAAATTTTAAAAAAAAACTATATATTACACAAGTAAGAAATGAGTGATTAACCTTATTTAATTTTTATTGAAAAAAAAGTCGAGTTCTTTTGAAATTAAAATTTCTACTCACAGTATTTAACTAAAAAAACAATTATGTGACAAGGTTATACTTTTTTTTTTATTTTTTTGGTTTAAATTATTATTACAATCCTTCTAAAAAAATAAAAATTCAATTAATTTAAGCTAACCATATTTTAATTTTGATATATATTCCTATTAATATATATATTAAATAATTATTTAAAATTAAGCTAAATATCATTGAAATTTTGAAACTCTTTTAAGAGGAGAGATGAGATTAGAAGAGGGCAATAAAATTATTTTACTTATATCTAGAAATCTTATATTAGATCAATAACTAAATTTAAGAATTTTTGAGTTTAATAACTCGATTTAAAATTTTATTATTTCAGACAACTTTATCTGAGATTTTTCCTATATTCTTTAATATATCTTGAATGAGATTGATACAAAATCAAAATGTGTACCATTTGAATTAATCTTTGTGGACAAGATGAGATGTACAACATAGCACACTTGGAAATAACTGTGGGTCAATGGCGCGGCCTTGTACGTAGCTTAACGGTAGAGATGGTCTCTTATAAGTGGGAGATGGCTAGTGAGTTCAGTCGTATTCGTAACGCTTTATTAGTGGTGTAATTTCACGTACTCTTTAGCAAAAAAAGAGTTTTGTAGCTGCCCGTTTAGTTGAAGAAAAAAGAAATAACATGGCGAATGAAATAATTAGCCAGAGAGATGTAACTTCACTCTTTAGCAACAAGAAAATTTCATAACTAAATTCCTATTTTCTGCTTATAGATTATATGGTGGCTAAAATTTATAAAACCCTTTTAAATTTTATAGCAGTTATATATAATATAACCCCTTTTTATTTCATAGTTTAAATTTAACATCCTCGATGTTCTAATTTTTAAAACATTAAAATTTGATTCTCTTAAAGTTATTTGGTTTGATTTATAAAATAATATATAATACTCCTTTCGATCCTAATTATAAAATCCTATTGACTTTTTTTAAAAGGATTAAGGATATTAGTTGAATTGGTTAATTGCTATAATATGACTTGATTTTCCAAAATTACCCTTTGAGGGCTAATAATCATAAAAAGATAAGGGAGTATTGATAAGGGTAGTTTGAGAAGAATTAATTAAATATAGGAGATAATGTGGATAGGTCATAGGGGTCTTATATTTAGGACTAAATCAAATTTTTAACTAGGTTTTGTAATTAGGGCAGGAAAGAGTATAATAAAACACAACATATGATCTAATTAAGTAACTTATTTTGCTTTCTTAACTTCTAAAAAAATTAACTAAGTCTTATAATTAAGACTGGAGCAGTACTATTTATCTTAAAATATATTTATTTCCTTTATTATTGTGATAATGTAAAAGCAGACAAGAAATTAAAAGTAGGGTTACAAAATTTCAACCATTCGAATCGTAAGCACACACATTAATTGTTTTCTCTTTCCTTCTATTCTTTTTTTTTTTTACACACACGCAAACCCACATGTTAATCTTTCGGATGATTTCAACTATTTATTTCAAAAATAGTTATAATTTATACTCTTTATACTATCTAACTTCTGAAGTGCAAGCTAGCTAGAAAAATACAAACTAGCGAAAATACCATCAATACTTAACGTTAACTATAAAAGAAAATGGAAACTTTAAAATTTGACTCAACCAAAATCATATGCGCTTTACAATGCGAATCCAACATATGATAAACATACCTATCAAAACTAGTATAAACTATTATTAAGTGCACATTAACTAAGGGGTGGACTTCGTAAGAAAAGAACGCGATTTATTAATTTTTAAAGAACGAGTCATTCTATATACGTTGAACGTGGACTGGTTTGGTTAATCACAAAACATGTTCCTCTAATTTTGTTGAATCGTATTGTACCAATAAATAATGAATTGCAACGTATACCCAAAATATGATCATGAAATACGAAAGCAGAAAAGTATTTTGGCCACAAAAGAATGAAATGAGAAAAGTATAAGTGTATTTGAACGGAACAATTCCGATGGAGAGACCGTGGTAAATATCCTTGTTACATATACTTAAGTCATATATGGTGACAATATTAAAATTATTAAACAATAGAGAGCGATATTAATGTTATTTTTAAACCAGCCAGCGATGGATGTATGCACAAGAAGTCAGCCCTCATGACTTGACCTTTCTCTCTGAGACGACTCATTATATCTCTCTCTCTCTCTTCATAATCGAAGGTTCTCCACTTTGTTGAAATTGCTCTACGACTTTACTCTTCTTCTTAAGGAATTTAAAGGGGGGAGAGAGGAGAGGAAAACTAATTAAGATATACAGAGAGAGAGAGAGAGAGAGAGGAGCTGCTATGGGTGGCGAAGATTTATTAAGGAAGCAGGAAGGCATCATCAACGTTATGGAAGAAGACGATGATGAAGAAGTGGAACTTCCAGGGTTTCGGTTTCATCCTACAGATGAAGAACTTGTGGGTTTCTATCTTCGGAGGCAGCTTGAGAATAAACCAATCAGGATCGAACTCATCAAGCAGATCGATATCTACAAATACGACCCTTGGGATCTTCCAAGTATACACATACATATATTATCACTTTTGCACTCTCAATTATTACAAAAATCTCTCTTTTAATTATTTGATTGCATCTTCGTGGATCGATAGTAGTGCTTTTCATATATGAACCAGAAGATCAGAAAGAAGATAAATAAAGTAGGGTTTTCATACCCAGAAAGAGAATACTTTTTGTTACTAAGGTAGACACATAGAATATTGTTCTGAGACACAAAAATTTCCCTATATATGATAATTTCATGTGCTTAATTATTTTCCTTGTCATGTATATGGTCACTGATTTATGGAAATACACACACACACACGTAAAAACAAATGAACAATACGAGATGTTAAGGATCTAATAAACCTAGTTTTTGGTGAATCAGAAGCGAGCTGCACAGGAGGGGAGAAGGAGTGGTATTTTTTCTGCAAGAGAGGGAGGAAGTACAGGAACAGTATAAGGCCGAATAGAGTGACGGGGTCAGGGTTCTGGAAAGCCACAGGGATAGACAAGCATGTGTATTCCGTTTCAGGACAAGGTGGTGGTGACTGCATTGGCCTCAAGAAGACTCTTGTTTACTATAGAGGCAGTGCCGGTAAAGGCACCAAAACTGATTGGATGATGCATGAGTTTCGCCTCCCTACTCTCCATGACGCCGCCCCCACTAACACCGCCACACCCGCTGCCACGACCACCACAGCCACCATTGCCCAACAAGCTGTAAGCAATTTTATTACTTTTCATCATTTTACTTTATCACATTTATTCACCCCCAACTTGTTTCTTGGTGCTTGTCTAAATTAGTTTATTTTAAGTGATTTTGTACTGTACAAGGCAAATATGAAAGTGCTCTTTTTTAAGATGTTTCAAACAGCTTTCTTGGTTTTGAGATAGATCTTGACCTCTCTCAAGGTGAAAATACGTGGAGACAACCTGATTTCTACCTTACACACCTCATTATCATCCTTAATCTATAGATGACCCGATTTGAAATAGCAAATGAAACTATTTCTTGTCGTATATATTTCATTTATAATTAGTGTGTTATAATGTTCTTACATTCTTTGTTTGCTCAATAATACAATTTTTATTCTTTTATAGAGTCCATTACGATTGTCAAGATAATTCATTTCTGAGAAAATGTTATAGATATATGATTTCAAAGTTTGTGCTTTTCCTAGCTAGCTAGCCCTGTAAAATGTGTTACATTAAACTCATTATTAATTATTACTGTGCAGCTAATTAATTGTGATGATTATATATGTGTGTGCAGGAAATCTGGACGTTGTGTAGAATTTTCAAGAGAAATGTTCCACCGAGGAAGCACATAACAGAGTGGAGATCATCATCATCACATACCAAACGCCAATATTCTTCAGCCGACAAGAACACATCAAGCACTGTGGAGATTGATCATACTAACTACCACCCTAACAAAGAAGCTTACATCAGTTTTGGAGGAAGCCATACTCATCATGGTCATGGTCATCACTATTATTCTCAGGTTAATCATCACCATCATGAGCAGAAACCAGCAGTGTTCAATACTATCAGTGATCAAAGGAATAATCATCATCAGTTTATGATGATGAACTCATCCCAAGCAGCAGCACAACAACAGCCACAGTTCATCACTGCTTCTTCGCCTTCTTCCTCTAACTTGTGGATTAATAATAACCATTCTGCTGCGGCCGCGGCCAATGACTTCCTTACGTATGAGAATTGGGATGAACTTGGATCAGTTGTCAAGTTTGCTCTTGATTCCTCTATTATGTAAATGTGTGTGTGTGTGTGTGTGTGTGTAATTAACCATCTTCATAGTTCTAGTTTTACCTGATTGTTTCATTGTTTGGATGATGGAACACATTATATATTGAGTGATTGGATCTGTGTGTCAGCAGACTCGATCGTATATGTATGATCCTATATATATCTAGTGCATGGTTGATTTTAGAGTGGTATGGAATAATTGATATTTTAATTCTCTTTTACGTCATGATTAACTTCTAAGGATCGGATATGCAGATTCTAATAAATAATATGCGCGGGTGTATTTGTAGATCAATTGGAGTTGATCTTTCTCAATTTATCATTTTTTCTTAGATTAAGCTATTGATGATCTTTCAAACCGGGGAGAGAGGGAATAAAGGAATATGAATAAGGTATTTTAGAAAAACATATCATATTTTTTTCTTAATTAAATAATTTATCTAACTTCTTTAATATAATCAACTTAGGTAAATAGGTTTTATTACATTGATAACAAGATGAGCGCAACTGCAAGGCTATGCAAATAAAGAGAGGTGGTGTCAACAAATACTCCCTATGTTCTTATTTATAAGACTCTTTTGGAGAATTTAAAAAAAATCCTAAGAAAACTAATTACATTACTTAATAATATCATATGTTGTGTTTTATTACATTATATAGTATTACCTCATTTCCTATTTATAAGACCCCATTGACTTTTTTAGAGAATCCTAGGAAAATCCTAAGAAAATTAATTAAATTACTTTAAGACATTAAAATTTATCGTTTTTCTTCAAATTATGATGTTTGACTTATGAACTAATATATAATGTAATAAAATATAATATATAATATGATTAACAAGTGATGTAATTAGCTTTCTTAGAATTTTTCTAGGATTCTCCTAAAAAATTCAACGGGGTTTTATAAATAGGAACGAAGGGAGTAGTTCATAAATCAAACAACATAATTTGAAGAAAAATGACAAACTTTAATGTATTAAAATAATGTAATTAGCTTTCTTATGATTTTTTTAAGATTCTCCAAAATAGTCTTATAAATAGGAACGGAGGGAGTACGTCCATTCAAGTTACATTGTACCACAAAAAGTCATTGCATGAAAGATGCAAATGAGAGCTAGATAACTAATTACTGATATTAAATACGAATATATTAGTAAAACTAGGTAACTAATTTATTGATATTAATGAAATTAGTAACAACCTCTATTATTTGTTATTATTTGTATCACTTGTAACTTAAAGTTAGTTAGATATAATTGTAATCAGTTAGAATGTGACAGCTGTATACTCTATTGTATATTTTGATATATGTACCGAAAGGAGACTGTAGTGAATAATAATTCATTTCCCACTTTCCCAATTTATCTTCGGTCCTCTCTCTTCCCTTTGTACTTTGGCTTCATCTCAGACCCTATGTGCTTCGATTCATCTCAGATTTACAGAGTAAATATGTAATATGGTATCAAAGCTTGCTGTTGATTTTCTATGTTTCTTGTAAATTCATTTTAATGGCCAATCATTCATCGTCTTCTTCCTCAATTCTGGATGCGACTCAAAATCCATCGAACCCGTATTATGTTCACCCTAACGAGAATCCATCTTTGGTTCTTGTTTCTCCAATTCTCACTGGCTCAAATTTTCACACTTGGTCTCGAGCTATGAAGATGGCTCTCCAGTCAAAAAACAAATTCCATTTCGTCGACGATACAATTTCTCCTCCGGCAGTGACTGATCCTCTGTTTCCAGTTTGGGAGAGATGTAATACGTTAGTAGTGGCTTGGCTTACTCGATCAATTTCTGTCACCATTGCTCAAAGCATACTTTGGATCGATCGAGCCTATGATATATGGGAAGATCTTCATAGTAGATTTGCTTAGTACGACATCTTCCGCATTGCAGATCTTCAAGATGAACTGCATACTATGAAACAAGGTGATTTATCTGTGACTGAGTATTTTACAATAGAGTATATAGCTGTCACATTCTAACTGATTACAATTATGTCTAACTAACTTTAAGTTACAAGTGATACAAATAATAACAAATAATAGAGGTTGTTAAGTTGGAAATCATTTGGGATGAACTTGTTAACCTACGTCTATTGCCTGTTTGTGGTTGCACTAATTGATGTTCTTGTGGTGCGATTGATAAGATGTATAAATATCAACAACAAGATTATGTCATACGTTTTTTGAAAGGTCTGAATGATCGGTATGCTACAGTCAAGTCACAGGTTATGATTATCCTCTTCCTTCTATTAATCGCATTTTTTCACTGGTTTCTCAGCAAGAGGGGGAAATGGGATATATTGTGAATACTATTAATCCTGCTGTTCTTCTTGCTAAGTCTGGAAGGCCACCTCCTTCTAATACCTCTAATCGTGATCATTTGCATTGTACCTATTGTGGTAAATCAAGACATACTATTGACTCTTGTTACAAGAAGCATGGCTTTCCCCCTGGATTTAAATTTCGCAATCAGTCTACTGTTAATGTTGTTGCTCAACGATCTGATCCGAAAGAGAACTCGGTTATTTCTGATTCTATGTCATCATCTCTGTCTCCTAATATGACACCACACCTTGGATTTACTGCTGATCAATATAAGGCACTCCTGGCCTTGGTTCAAAAGGACACATCCCCTTCTACAACTCATGTTGTTAACAGTGTTGCCTCAGGTGACAATGTTTCCTTTCGCATTAAAGATTTCTGGATATTAGATACTGTTGCTACTGACCACATTTGTTCTGTTTCTTCTTATTTTCATTCCCTTATTCCTATTTCTCCTATTACTGTAACTTTGCCCAATGGTTCTATTATTATTGCAAATCATTCAGGTTCTGTTACGATTTCTGCTTCTCTTGTTCTTCATAATGTGCTGTTCATTCCTCATTTTCACTTCCATATCATTTCAATATCTCGCCTTACTCACTCTTTACCCTATTGTGCCATATTTCAGACCAATCTTTGCTTCCTAATGCACCTGTCCCAATGGAAGATGATTGGTTTAGCTAAAGAAAGAGATGGTCTGTATTTTCTTCCTCATCAACATACTGCTCGATGTCTAGCTTCTGTGGGGACCAGTCCAGCTGATTCATCTTGTACTTCTTCTTTTGATTTGTGGCATTTTAGGTTAGGCCACTTATCTGATTCTGTTTTCCGCTGTATTCAACAATTGCATCCTTATGTTGTTGCCAACAAACTTTTTGATCACTGTGATTCTTGTCATTTTGCTAAACAAAAGAGACTCCCTTTTCCTGTTAGTCACACTCATTCAAATAAAGCTTTCTCTACTTTGCATGTTGATATTTGGGGTCCTTATCATCTTGCTTCTATTCATGGCCACAAATATTTCTTAACTGTTGTTGATGATTGTACTCGATACACATGGATATTTTTACTTCATAATAAAGCTGAAACTCGCCAGGCTCTTAAGCATTTTATTGCTCTTATAGAAAATCAATTCCATGCTAAAATTCAGATTATTAGATTTGATAATGGACTTGAATTTCATATGCCTGATTTTTTTGCTCACAAAGGCATTATTCACCAAACTTCATGTGTAGAGACACCTCAACAAAACAGTATCGTTGAAAGAAAGCATCAGCATATCCTTAATGTAGCTAGATCCCTACTATTTCATTCCAATTTGCCCAAAATATATTGGTCATTTTCCATTTTACATGCTGTTCATATCATTAACCGTCTTCCAACTCCATTTCTTCAAAATATGTCTCCTTATTTTTCTTTATATCAATTTCATCCTGACTTGACTAATCTTAGAGTTTTTGGTTCTTTATGCTATGCCTCCACTCTTTCTGCTAACCGAACCAAACTTGATCCCAGAGCTCGCAAATGTGTTTTTATTGGTTATAAATCTGGTGTGAAGGGTTATTTACTTCTGGATTTGTCTTCTAGGCAAATTTTCTCCTCACGGGATGTTCATTTCTATGAACATCATTTTCCCTTTCATTCGGCCTGTCATTCACCCCCTGATTCTTCTCCTATTTCTTTACCTCAAGCCACACCTCCACTTGATTTTTCTGAT
>JBAGKO010000008.1:28543624-28567989 GCA_037177275.1 Acacia concinna
TCCACTCTCCTTACCGGTGCATCCAATGGCCTTCTTTGCACATGTCCAAACCACCTCAAATGATTTTCTACCATTTTTTCAAAGGAGGGTTGTATATAATTTTGAAAAATTGGAACTATCTGGGTCTCACACCAAATGTTATGTGTCTAAAAATGAAAATTTCCTTCTCTCCAGTTAAATACAGTAAGAGTTAGCTGAAGATCCAAAGGCTTGCAAACCTGCTATGGGCTGTGACAGTGCTATGCGGTTCATGATGCATCATGGGAATCTTTCACCTCACAAGATATAGGTGTAATGAGTATTGTTTTCTTTAAATAAACCTACCTAACTCGCCTCCAACATGGTAAATGACTGTCCTATGAGGCACCAAACTTTTTCAAGAGCATTGAATTACTTTCCATTTGTAAAAGTGTGCAGTAATCAGGCATACCATTCAGAAATAGAATCTCCATGGATATGAAGAAAAGCCATAATTCATTATTTCTCCTAATCATTTCACAATTCTCTCATTAGTGTAAGCATTGTGTTTGTCTTTACAAGAATTAAGTCGAATGGAAACGTATCAGAGGTTTAATTCTCAATGTGTTAAGAATCCTTTTTGGCCAGATGTTTGGATAAATAGCTATCGGTGACCCGCCGAGAAATCGCTAGGATTCTGAATTAGCGAACACGAATTCTTTTTTCATTGATATTGGCAATCTACCTTTCTATCTCTTGTAGATATAGATTGCAACATTTTTCTGCAATAGATCGTTTTGAAAAAATAGTGGTGGGTAGGTGAATTATACTTGTGAAGTTTCCATATTTACAGTTCTTTCAAATGGACCTTAAACTCAAATGGCGTCAGTTGATTAGAAAATGTAATTTCAACAGTTCCTTATAATTGCAGTCTACTATTTCTATACTTTCAGATAGTATTTTCCACTATCTCACTATGTCAGATCTGCCAGAACTATATTCAAGTACTAGCAGCTGCTGGATTCCGATGTAGAAGAATGGAGGAAAACTGGGGTGGGATCGGATTGGTTGAATTGGGAAAATCGGCCGTTCAACTAGTTTTAGTAAAAAAGAAATTAAAAAGATTAAAAAAACTTATATATTTATTTAATTTTTATATTATTTATGAAGTTTTAAAAATATATTAATAAATTATCACCTATTTTATTATTATAAATTATATTTATATGTTTTTTTAATTGTCATATCTATATGTAATGTTATTTTATCATTGTCATTTAAATTATAATATTTTAATATGACTAGTTTAATCCAGTTGAACTATTTGAATCCTAAACTTATAATATGACCGATTCATTACCCAATCCAATTTTTTGTCCTTAGATTCAACATTCCCACGTTGAAACTGTTGCTTACTGTTTGGTTTGATTTGAACACAGTAGATTTTAAACAGTAGTTAGAACATCATGACTGTTCTGTTTTACTTGATCTTCATAGAGAGCTCCCAGTTTCTTGGTTACCACCTTGGCTCACAGTCAGTTACTGTTTGTTCATTAGGCGCTTATCAAGATTCATTCTTCATATGCCCTATCAACTCATCAATCAACATTTGACATCTAAGAAGCACAAATAAAAGTCACAACAAAATAATCAACATCATATGTAATGTTCTAGTGCAAATTGAAGCATTATATTGTATCATATTTAAACATCTTAAAATGATATGCTGCTACATTTTCCAAGTATTGATGTTTCATAGTCTTGCCACAGAGACTTATAAATTATAATGCTCTAGAAATGACATGGCAGGCTCCAATTTAGTTCCACATGTTAAAGCTATCATAACATATTCAGATACCTCAGTCACTTTTTTTGCACATTGGATGGCAGTAGTATTTCGCCATCTAGTCTGATTTTTTAGGATCTTTTCTTTTTCCTATCATTATGTCCAAGCAATCATATATCTTGTGCTGTGATCTTATAGTAATCTACCTCAGTCACTACAGTTCTAAATATAACACTATTCCCAAGTGGGGAATCCCTATATAGTGCGTAGCAAATGGCCAACAGAAATTCATGTGCTGCAGCACTTTGCCTACAAAATCAAAGAATGATCACTCTAGTCTGCATACATTGTACCGTTAATGCACTTTCTCTTGTTTGGTATTTACAAAAAAGATGCCTTTGATCATTCTATTGATTATTAGTTCTTGGAGCTATCTATGCTCTTAGAATTCTCTCTAGTAGATTTTTTTTATTGATATTCTCAGAGTAGACTTGATCAAATTTCTCTCATGCAAATTTAGGGAGAATGCGGAGTTGAAAATTACAAAATTACAAGTTAAATGAATGATCTGGAAGAATCCCTATCTATGAATATTGACATTTATCTGCGCCAACCTTCCAGAAGAGGTTACAACAAAACAGAAGTTACAGAATAGCTGTGTTCGTGACCAATATGTGTTGGGTATTTGTATTGTAGCATCACATCAATAACATTTATAGGGTGCCTAATCTGTAGGTGCATCAGATTTATTATGCTCTTTACCAAGATGCAGAGTTAGAAATGGCAGGGGGTGGCCAAACAATTTTTAATGGGTGGAAGACCTATAAATGTGACATGACATATGGAATGCTGAGTAGTCAATCCTGGAAGACTTTGATTTATGAATATGTTAAGCTCTTGAACTTTGTCAATGAGCTGGTACCTGTTAGATCTCATTAAATGCAGAGGCTTTAATATCACCATCCCAGCCTCAAACCTAACATATTACATATATCAATGAATCATCAATTGCTTCTTATCTGTGCATGTGATAGACGATTTTTCTACTTAGTTTATGCACAGTTCATTACCATAAATTGTTGCAGGAACCTTATACTAAGAAATGAACATACAAGCACTGAATTCACACTGGAAGTCCCATACTTTACTAAATAAACTTAAAGCTAATCTGGTTTTTTATGATCTAACATGAAGTAGGGACTTGTGCATGTTCTTTTGCTGGGTGGATTAGTGATCTTTAAATCTCATCCACTATGTTCTGATGATTCTTATTTCTTAACAGTGAAAAAGATTTTCTTTTCCTTTTGATAATAGCTTTTCTTTCCAAACTAGGTAAAGTATCTGTAGATCTGCAATTATTGCCCACCATTATTGTTGAGTGCTTATTATTTGACCTCCATCTCACTTGTTGTAGCAGTAGTTGATTGAGATCTACCCAATACTGTCAGAAGTGAAATTGACATTTCAATTCAGTGGTGAGATATTTGCCTTTGGTTACTATTGTCTTCCAATATATGTCTAATATTTCTGTACAGCTTAATTTTCAATGCCCTCTCAAACATCACCATTTTTGCCTCCTTTTCAAAGTGGACCTCATCAAAATGGGTCACGTTTCAACACCTACCAACAGTTTCACCATCAAATGTACTAGAGACTTTTATTTGTCTCCTGATATATATATATTATATAATTTTCTGTAGATTAATTTTGGGATTCATTGTACTCAAAACTGTACCAATACCTTCTGTATTAGTTTTATGCTAGGATTCAATAGTAAGATATGACAGATGAATCCCATATCAGAAATGAAATTCTGATGTGATTTTTTTTTTTTTGCCCAACAGTTTTGTAATGGGTAATTCTCAAATCTCAAAAGATTTTATCTTTCTTGTGTTAAATGTTAAATGAGTGATTCCCAACATGATGATAAAATCCTTTTCATGTCTGAAAAGAATTAAATTTTTTCTGGTTGAGGCGGTGAGGGAACTGATGATACAGGTGGGGGAAGTGATAAGAACGTGTCCTTAATGAAAAGGCCAGGAACACATGCAGAGAGAAAAGTTGTCATGACCAATATAAAGATAAAAACAAGCTTCCAGTACACACTTTTGATTTATTATTACTAATTATATAGAACCTCAAAGTGTTGTATTATTTATTGCATGACTTTTTTGGTATGGACATCAGTGGCTCCCAATATTAATGTTGTTCAATCAAAGTCCCATTAGTTGTGGTTGGTCAGAAGACACTTAGTGCTTTCATGTCCTTTCCACTCTCAATCAAACTTCATATAATTAATATTACCCTAAAAAGCTCCAATGGCATAAAAATCCTTGCTTTTACTGTTACTTCCAACCAACTCATTGCTCAATGCCAGCCAATAGGTTGTAGATTCATAATAACAGGTTTAAATTTAAAAAAATTGAAGTAATTTTATATTAAAAATTGAATCGTTTTTTTTTTACCCCCTTCTGGATTGAACTTATCCTCTGTTTTTATTTTTGAACATGAGTTCTCTATTATAATAAGGTGTGAGAAAATTATAAGATATACATGAAACTTTGTTTTCTTGCCTTTTATCATTACAGATGCAAGGGTGGGACAATATTTATCAAAAACCCATGACTTCTTTTTTCTGTTCTTTTATGGAGGTGGTGAAAATGCGGGGTCACTTCTGATATACACTTCTTGTCAGTTTGTGAAACAAACAAAAGATTTTAAAAAAAAATAAAAATAAAAATGGGTAATGATGAAAATGGTGGGGCAAGCACACCCATATAACATCAATGAATGATAAGCACATGGAGAGTGTAAACCTCATATTACAACACATTCTGTGATGACAAAGGTGGAGAGAGGTTGGTGGGGACAAGTCTAAGCTGTACAGTCACTGTCTATAATTCCATTATAAGCCTGAAAGTATCAGATCTTATTAAAACAGGGACATTGCTTGATCAAATAGGTCAGATTGTTGATGGCTAAAAAAAAAATGGTCAGATTGTTATTAACACTAAGGTGGATTCTAGTGCCCAGCAACAACTAATAATAATAACAGTAATAATAAACCACAACCTGTCCTGCTTTTCTGATATGGTCCTACCTTAGATGTTTTGTCAGATTTGGAGGGGTTTGAGATGGGCAGTACATGAACTGACTTTTTAGGTTGCTGCAACATCATTAGAAGCCATCAAGTGGCAAGTGGTACTACTCCTCAATTATGGCTCAATTAAATTTAAAAAGTCTTGAAAACTATTGAGTGGCTTGGATTCAACAATCTTTAATTTTAAGGTAAAAATAGTTATAATTTTATTTTCTCTAAAAAAAAAAGTAATCTTTATAACAACAACTCCGTTTAAAAGTCTCCTACAAAAGATACACTTTGAGAGGAGATAGATATATATATATATTTTTATTTTCGTTAGGGGGCGAAGGTGTGTTTATAATTAAAACTCGTGACCTCCGGATCACAGGTTACATAGGACGAATCACTCACTTAGACTATTAAATAGTATTAAAAATAATTCTTGAAGAGAAAAGGAGTGGTGGCCGGTGGGAATTGAAAATATGTAGGACAGGATTAGGAAGAGGGCAAAATAAATGGAGTATGATTGCGTTTCAACATATTACTTCCTCTTTACTACGGCATCATCCCACTTGACCCAAAAGGGAAAACATAATAATATTATTGAGAACATAAATAGGGTCGCCTTCTTTTCTTTCCTTTTGTCAATTTAAAGGTAGCTGTTATCATTAATATAGTTGATTCAATTTACTGAAAGACATAGCTAGCTAATTACTTGTCTGCTGATCAACTTTCCTTAGAAATACCCTGGGGTTAATTGAGTAGCTCTTTCCCTAAAGACAAAAGATATTTAGAGGTAAATTTCAGATGATTGCGTTTCAGTTTGTCCTACATGATGTTATTATCACTTTGACTCGTAATTGTAATAATACTTAACCTTTCTACGTATATTATTATATATAAAAAAAAACAGGAAATAGGTTAAAAACTTGACATATGAAGAGAAAACCAAAAAGTTTTTTTTAACAATAGTTGTTCATAGCTTTCCTTTTAGATAATATAGAATCACGCTCCTCCAACATATACAGTTGTTAACACAGACAGGAACAAGGATGATGCTGATACCCCAGTTTAGTTCTTAGGTACAGTGTGACAGCAAAGGTTGATAAATAAAATGTGCCACAAAACGCAATTGATGCGACCTTCCTTTTGTGTTTTTTTCCCTTCTCCTTCTTGTTTTTATTGATTCTCCACTAATTATTGAGTTATTATGATTTGATTGGACATGCTAATAGTGGAAAAAAAACAAAGCCTCTCTTAAAAAAGCATGGAGATAAACTGGTGGTGCACATGGTTTTTAAATAAGAATTATTAATTAGGCATATAATAAAATAAAACTATATTATGTGCCTTGTGGCTTCAAACAGCTTCTTCCACTTTATGCCTACCAGAGAAAAAAGGAAAGTGAGAAACAGAAACATTGATTGGTTTTAGAAATCCCATAAAGGGAAGATATATAGCGGAGAGTCACATTACTATTCATCCAATTGGAGTTTGGATTCCAAACAACAACATGAAAGGAAAATTCATGAATGGTCCATCATATACCGATCACCATCTCTGTTTGTGTGGGCCTCATCTTCCTCATTCACACAAGATCAACTGTGGACAGCACAATATTATGCACTCGCCTTATTTATGATATAATACCAAATACCCTTCTTCTTTCTTCTTTTCTTTTCCCCTCTCTCGCTCTATCTCTATCTCTTTTACAATATATTCTGTTCAAAGTGATAGATGATATTGTTCTGTAATGTCACTCACAATTGTCCAACTCGTGTCATCACTTATTACAGAATGTGCAACTTTCAAAAAGGAGATTGACTATAGTGGGGATGCATACACACATTCACACACGCGCACTATTATTTTTGCCCTAGGGTTTAGTTTGCACATAGGGCACTTATCATATTTGTCAACCTGGTTGTTTATTGGAGATCATTGTAACACATTATATATTGATAATAATAATTACATGATTTACAGTTTTCTATGAACATTAGACATCACTAATTAATGCCCTAGAATCTCTCATGCAGAAAGAGAATGAATGGGTTTGGCAATATAGCTCGGTGGGAGTACTACTACTGGCTAATGTAGACAAGAAGGAACTATAAAAACACTTTTAGACAAAGTCTCTCCACTGATATGAAAGAAAGTGAAAAAGAGAGATGAGAGAGAGAATATGGCAAAGGCATGTAATTATTTTACCCAAGATTAGGGAGATAGGTTTGCAAGCACAATCTCCCAGAATCCATTAATGGGGATGAGTAAGAAGACCGGGTAACATGGATAATATTGCAAGTGGGAGAGGAGAAGCTGATGTTTACACTTTCCACACAACCAATCTGTCCCAAAGGTGGTAGAGAGAGAGAGAGAGAGAGAAAGGAAAAAGAACACTCACAAAATGTTCTCCTTTTGTTACTGTTTTTGTGTTTCTCTAAGGGGCCTTTCTTTTTCCATGTGTTGATCTATCATAGTGGGGTGGTGTGTATTTTGCATATTTCAAAGTTGCAATAAAACAAATGTCCCTATTACACACATAACTTTACCCTTACTCCTCCATCCATCACACCACCAAGACCAGCATATATATTTATTTATATATATACTTATAAAAGTAGATTCATGTCATGGCAGGTCATTGAAATTCCCTCCATTAAAGTAAAGGGAAATATGATTTCTAGGTGAATGGTTTGTGTTAAGCCTTCTCTTTTCTTTTGGGAGGTTGTGGATTCTTATCTTGACCCACCTTGGCCTTTTCTCCTCACAAAGTTACACTAGAATCAGAGAATGTGAGAAAAGGAAAAGATAGCAGCAGCCAGCTAGACCTTTCTTTTTCTTAAAATTAATTATTTAATAGGGGTTGCATCATCTGAAAGTAATGCTTCATCTATCTTGGCGCAAAAGTGACATGCTACAATAATTAAATAAAATCAAGTATGCAATCCTAGATCATCAGTGGGATTTATCATTTGTAATTATCTTTCCTTTTTATATATATAATATTTAAGTTTTATATGGTGATCATGCAATTCAAGGTTAGGCCAACCTTAAACAGCAATAATAATATGTTAGTGTGTGTGATTGAAAGCAATTAGGGAATTGTTTGTTTGAATATGGAGATGATGGCTTTCACTGTTGTACCTTTAGACTTTGTGAATCACATTGATTATGGAGATATGATGTTTGAATTCAATTGTATCTACACTACTTATAGGGCTAATCATTTTTTTAAAAAATAAAATAAAATTATCTTATTAAGTGACAAGTGACATGGGAAAAACTAGTGGGGTCCTCTAATTTATTAAAGAAGGGAAAATGTATTAGGGGATAGAACAAAAGGCAAGCAACAAACCTAATTAATGGCAAAAGAAAAGATATAATTAATTAAATCAACTGAAAGATGATGGGAATGGAATAGTTGTAATTAAATGAGTGCAAGCGAAAAAAGAAAGAGAAATTAGGGTTTCCCATCATGGTGATGGCCACCTATCTCCTTCTTTCTTTATTGAGATCCATATTCTATGCCTTTGGATTGTCCCAATATCTCAAAATTTGGAATATGTATTATATCTATCCTTATAACATACCGCTGTGGGACAATATTTGTTAATAGGAGAACTGCCATGAAGTCTTAACTAAAGAATATAATTAAAAAAAATTCAATAATAAGTAACCAGTATAGATTATTTATATTTTTTTACTTTGAAATTTATTATTATATGCTGATAACTTGTTGTAAGACTTTTATTGGTGATTTTGTTCCTTTCTTATTTTATGTTCATCGCTTGTTGCAAGACTTCTTATTTATATGTTGATCATTCGTTGGAAAACTTCTTATTGATTACGCAGTAATGATTAATTCTCTCTGTTTACAACCCTCTTTTTCTACCATCTTGTACTTTCTTAGTTATAAAATATGCTGCATACAATTATATTAACTTGCATGGAACTGGAAACTAGGAAAGCTTTCTTAACTCTATATATGTAGATCCTCGAGAATACACATATGCATATACAATGATGATGCTTAAGCATATATTAGTTAATCACATTGAAATTTCCAAAGGCTAAGTTCAAATCCATCGTTACGCACACACTACGCACACTACTTCTCATCTATCAAGACACTGACACTTAACCCTATGCTTCTCTACCTTCTGTAAATATATATACATATATATGTGTGTGGGGTATAATATATGTTTAACAAGAAATATTTATTGGCCAAATCAAATGAATGAGTTTACTTTGGAAGAAGACAGGGAAGATGGGAGGAAGAAGGAGAGATCATGACCCCACATGAAACAGATGTATGATTCTGCATATTATATATATATATATATATAGAGAGAGAGAGAGAGAGATGGTATGGGTTAATATATAGAAGAGGTCTCTATCTTAAAAGGGATATGGACACGAAGAGGTATAAAAGCATTGTGGGGTGGTGGGTTAGTGTTTGTTTGCCTTTTCCTTTGCCTGTAACTTTCATATTCGACTCTCTGTGTTTCTTGTTCTTTATTTGCTTTCAAGCTTTTTCTTAACCAGCTTCCCTATTTTCTTACTAGATTTTTCGTTCTGTCATTTCACATCATCACACCCCCTCAATTACCATAATAATTTTGTGTGATTCTTAATACAATACCTCATTGATAATTTTTTAAAATGGGTAAGGAAGTTAAATAAATTAATTAATCATAATATATTTTATATAACATTTGATAATACTACTTCCGGTTTTAAATATAAGAACTAGTAAAATTTTTTTAGAGAATCTTAAGAAAATTAATTATATTACTTTAAAATATTTAAATTTATTATTTTTTTTAAACTATTTTATCTAATTTACAAACTAACAATATACTGCATACAATATGATTAAATAACTTAATTATCTTCCTTAATTTAAAAAAAAAATCAAATAGATATTATCGAATATAGTATATTAATTTATAAGTTACACAAATTAATTTAGTGTTAACATAAATCTAAGTCTTGTAAAGTAGTTTATCCTACTTCCTTATTATCTTTAAAAAAAATCAATTAAATATTATATAAAGGATAAAATAACATTATTCACTTTGAAAGAGTATATTATTACGGATAATTAACTAATAAGATACTAGGTATTATATTACTCTACAATATTTTTGTTTCTCTCTTTTTGGTTTTATATAATAAATTTTTTATACATTAAAAAGAGCAGATCTTAATCCAAATTCAATCAGCTTAATTATCCTCTTAATTAAAAATATTTTATTTTATGTAAGAAATTGTGAAATTCAAGTTTTAAGTCATGCAAATAACAAAGATTAGACAAGACATCAATCAAAATGTTCTTTCACGAGATGTAGCCATTTAGCAAACTGGCACTTAATTTTCTCGATGACAAGTCCTATTATCATTGAATGCATACGAGTACATTACTTTCAAGAAAGTTAGCCCCTTTTCTTTAATCAACAGATTATGTCTAATTAACTTTTAGTATAAATTAATTAATTAATCAAATGTTGCACCATCGCCATCAATCCAATTCGATGATGTTTCGTGAAAGGGACCCACACTCATAAACGTGGACGCACTAAATACGGGATTATGCTCCATTTGTGTCATCCAATTGTGTCCTTCTCAATAACACAGTTCAAATTCAAGTACAATCCAAATTTTTCTGTTCAACCATAATTGTGCCTCACCTTATTCATTCATGAATCTTCTGAATTTGAATATAATTAATTAAACATCGGCAAAAAAAAATTATTTATGTGCAACGTAATTTATAAATAATATTTTTATTATATGTTCAGTTAAAGAGGGAGGCTTAAAAGAAAATAAAAATATTTTTTCTTTATTTTTTGATTGCATTATTTATAATCATAAAGTGTTTGTGAAAAATTTGAAATCGTCCATTTGAGAATAGGATCAAAGGTCATTGTAGCCACTATGAGGGGTCCATGGAAGTTCAAAATGCTTTAAGTAATAACCTAACTTGTGGTGCTAAACGTTGAAAACATATCAAAGAATTGTTTTCTTAAAAAAAGTAAATTCACCAACTTGTTAATTCTAAGAAAAGAAAATCTCTATAATTAAGTAAATAATTTCTTTGGTCAATTTTTTAAATCTTTCTTATGAGATCCTTATCAGCATTATATTAATGGCCTAACCACTATTATTATCACTTAAGCCAAATACATTCATATATCATTATTGCATATGCTTATCAATATTATACTATATCTCTAAACTTGTCTGTATCTTCTTCTTCTTCTTGTTTGTTATTTAATGTTTATTCATTTTCTAAGTAATTACAAGACAAGCATATGACATAGTGTGACAAAGACCTATCAGTTCCAAGTACACAACGCAAGTTGTAATCCTAAAGAAAACACAAAAAATTATTTTTTTAAAAAAAACTTTTGTTTTTTTTTAAAA
The DNA here is from genome assembly GCA_037177275.1 of Acacia concinna. Classification (NCBI taxonomy): domain Eukaryota; kingdom Viridiplantae; phylum Streptophyta; class Magnoliopsida; order Fabales; family Fabaceae; genus Acacia; species Acacia concinna. Next base: position 28,554,883 of record JBAGKO010000008.1, read on the forward strand.
GGTCACAAATATAGACTATGACGTTTAACGCTACAAGATTCCTGACGGGCCTCCCAATGTTTCTGATATGCTTAAATGAAAGAAGACAAATTCAGTAAAATCAGTCAATTTTTATGTAACTTGCCATATCAAAATTGTTCCACTAAAAGTCTAAAACTGATTTTTCCCTAGTTTTTTTTTTAAAAAATAAATTTAATGAAAATACTATATTCATACTTGTTTTTTTGGCCTGTTATATTCATAATTACTACATGCATATGTGTAGATGATTATTACAATTATATAATACTTCAGATTAATTATATCCTGACCCTTGTTAATTAATTTTTTAAATATGTGGCACCTACCCAAATTACAGGTCTTTTGTTTTTCCTGCCATGACCCAAATTACATGTCAATGTCTACATTATTTTGGCTGTGAGTCTTCTTTCATATTAATGTTTTAATTTATTATTCGGTTTGTGTTTATGAGAATCACGAAAATTGGGGAAAGAAATATCACAAAGAATACATCGGAAAAAATAAACATCCCAAGGAGCAATCAAATTCCACACGGAAATTTGATAGAAAAATAGATAATTATTGATCATACAATGGAATGTCATCATATTTTACTGACAAAATTTAAAAAAAAAATATCGTTTTCTAATTTATTAGTGCCCAAGCATATAGGGAAAAGGGATCACAATAAGCAAATTCTTCCCCCATTGATAATCGCAAATATACACATAACCAAATTTATAAGAAAATATCCTTCTTGACATTGATGTGGGATGTCCATGAATTATCTCTAAGGGAACAATAGGCTTTATGTTAAGTTCTAAGAAAAAAAAATTCGAATATTATTATTTTGTGCTCCCAATTCAATGGTATAGAGAATGCAAACTAAAGTGGAAAAGGATGTAAACCAAATTCAAAGGGAAAAATTATTTTATTTTTAGCATTTTCGGGAAAAAAAAACAAGAAAGAAAGAAAGATATTTCGGCATCAGAGACCATGTTCACTGGTCCTCGAGGAACCTTTATGTGGCTGAACTTAGAAGCCTAAAAAATAATTGTAGAAAAAGAAAAAGAAAGGCTATGCATGTTTATTTATTAAAAAAAAACACACACATAACAAAGGGAATCATTTTCTCTAATTAAAAAAAAATCACTAACTTTTGGTTAGATTCCTAGGTACAAACATATCCTTAGGGTATTTTATGTTTTAGATAGTCATCAGGTGGAAAAGTCTAACTCCCCTAGGCCGTGATGTATATCAATTCGATGCATGGGGGAATTTTTTTTCAAATAGGCTTTTAAATAATAAATTACTTTAAACAATGGATAGTTAATGTAGGATCACAGGCGCGAGCGCGCGCACACAATTATATATAGAGATATAGTTTCTCATGATTTTTTGTCATTAATATTTTTAAGGAAATTATAATTTACGTGAAAGCACATGGTTTCCATAGTAAAAGCTACATGTATAGAATTATATAATACATGTTGGAAGATCTGGGGAAAATTCCTTATTAAAAATTATATTGTTGAGAACTATTAAGTCAAATTTAAGAACTTATTTAAGAAAAATTAATGTCTTTCTACCCAACTCAATTGTTGTTAATGACAAATTAATATTGTTTGTCATTGATATAATAGGGTAGGGAAAAAGAATAGACGTGAATTTATGATAGAAATTAACTAAAAAGTAAAAACCAATAATATGGAATGATTTTGTCAAGTATTTTTTTTTTAAAGTAATTTTATGCGATATAGTTAAAAAGATGGAAATAAAGGAGAATAGTGGGAAGTTGGGGGAATCAGATTCACGTGTGAGGATGGTTGCTGGTCATAAAGGGACAAATGGAGGTGATGTGGTGTGGGTGGGGCCCACGAGAGCCCCAAGAGATCCCATTCGCCTCTCATTAAATGCTCACATAGGGCCCCACTTCCCGGTCACCCTCCACCCCCGTTTCCCTTCCTTACCGTCTTTAGTTTTTTTATTTGGGATCAGGAAAATTCTTAAAATTTATTAACTTTATTTGAAATTTATAACTTGTTTACTTTAATAATTCAAAATATAGGATAATTGTCTTTAAATATCTACACACACGTATATACTTTATCCGTAACACCATTATTAAGAGTTTGTTTCTTTTTATTTTTGAAATTGCGATTTGCGTAAATTAAGACAAAACTCCTCTCACATACTTACTTCAGAATCCGTAAAAGTTATTTTTAAACCATGGTGCTAAATAAACACTAAGAATAGTTGTGAGAAATAATTTTGATGTTATTGATTTCTTCGAGATAAATCATTAAAAAAGTTTATCGCTTTCTTACCTAAGTATTGAATCGAAATAAATGAGAAAAATTTTAATAAAAAATTAATATGATATTTTATCAAAATGACCACTTCTGATGAGTGCTTTGTAAATAGAATTGGATTATATCCCCTTTTTCTCTAAATTTTTGAAAAAAAATATTTGAAGGAAAAATAATAGCGATGAAAGCTGTTTTTAACTAAATTATCATGATTTATCAACCTGATTTCATATCTATCTCCAATTGCCATATGATCATTTTCAAGTCGTTGTCTTCAAATATTATTTTTCTTCTTTGCAATATCTCAAAGTATATGTCAATTATTTTAGAAACTTCCCCATTACATGCCCTACAATTTCACCTCCCTGGTTATTTAATCCCCTTTTTATCATCATAATGAAAAAATTATATTGAAAAAACATTATTTCCTTTATACATATTCAGATGCCATATACTACGTAGAGTGGAATTAATCTGTTCATTCATAATTTTTTTTTTCGGTTGACCTGAAGTTCGTTTACAATATGATATCCTCACAGAATATGTACTGTCACTCTTTGAATAGCATCCATAATCCATAATTTTAATAAAAGCAATATATTCAACAATTATGAGATCGGACGAAAATCATATCAACTGTGATGTACAATAGGCAATAGCCAAGTGTATTCATTTATACTGATTTTTTTTTAATTGAGACCGTTTTAACCAAAACTTGATACATAATTAGTAAATTTTATTAATCATATTCCTGTTTAAGACTTCTCAAAGTGAATCAGATATAATGTCGCTGCACTTCAAAAAAAATAAAGCGGGGAACATAATTTTATGAATTATACAGTTTAAAAAGATAATTAAAAAAAATTGGCGGACAGTGTTGTTTAATTTTTGTCCATAGCTAGTTTTTGCCACGACTGAATTGGGAATTCACAAAAACAAATTAAAGTTGTTTAAAAGAGATGGGACACTGATTAGAAGTCAATCGCACGCTTTAAGAAACATGAAAAAGATATATTGCCAAATGCCAATTGCCATAAATTACATACATCGCTCATCACGAGAAAGGAAGAAAAGAAAAGAAAAGGAAAAAAAAAAAGATCATGCAGTTGAGATTTAAATTTAATGTTATTATGAGTATTACGGGTGCATCACACTTTTTTTTTCTTCATTATTAATTTGGATAATCATGTGCCACGCATGAACACTAATCAATCGCCATCCTTCACTGACCAAAACAAAAACAAAAATATTCTCATAATTAATTAATTCAATTTCATAATTTAACTCAATTAACTAATAATCCGTAACATATGGACGTTAAGATATGGCTAGATTTGTCCGTCAAGCTCAAGCAAACTCAAATTACAGAAAAAAGAAGAAGATATCCATATTTATTTATCACGCCATCTTTTCCTCAGTGACAGATAAATCAAATTTGTACTAAACGAATCATAAATAATAAGTTAACAAAATTGAAGTGTCAGTATATATATATATAGAAACCGCGAAAACGGAGCTTCCTTGTGTTTCTTTAACTTGCATTCCAAACAAAACGGAAGGTTGGTCGTCAAGAATCAATGCCCATCCACCTTAATCCGATTCACCTTTGTGCTATTATTAATTACGTATTAGTGTCATTAATAACAGGCTGATACGTATATCTGATCAAACCATCATTGACGGGATTAAGAATAGCAGTGGAAACGCAAATACAGAAATTGACCACTCACGTGCACCTCACATGCATGCAACAGTAACTGCAACACTATCTCGTTTCACGTATATTTCATTATTTCCTGAAACCGTAGGAATACTATATTATTATGATTCTGTCAGAAACCAGACATTGCTCGGCACAGCAGTAAGAAAAGTAAAAAATTACTATTAAATAAATTAAGTTTTTTTTCTTTTCCCTTTTGTAGCGCTAAAAAAAGCATCGTGAGGAACGAGCCTGGCTTGCCAATTTTAACCGCGTGCCGTGATATCTCAACTGCTACCTGCATCTTTTTTGTAACATACATTCACGACACCCCGTACTATTTATATTGCCTCGGTTTTGTCACCCCCTCATTTTCTTTTCCATTTTTTAACCACCTCGTGAAAATATAATACTAATACTTACTATAATAATATTAAAGAACGCCGTCGTTTTCGGCACTCTGTATACGCTCATCATGAATCGTACCAGTGTACCTGACTTTTTCTGCGGTTTTTGTTTGGATCTTCCGAAAAACTTAATATTTTATTATTTTTTAAAAGAGTTGATTGTTTCTCTTTTTTCTTTTTCTTTTTTTTTTTTGGAGAATTTTGGCGGGGCTAGTAACCACCGGTTATCGTGTCGGTTTGTGTTTTGGCTTTTGGTCTAAAGGCTAAGCTCTGAAGTCGACGACGACGCATAAATGAGGAGAGAGAGAAGAGAAAGGGATTGGGGAAATGGCCGTTGCAGGCACTCTTCAGCAACAGCGACATTTGCGCGCGTCCTACGTGTCAGCTTTTCTCTCACACCTGTCCCTTTCCTTCTGTACTCGTTGACTCCACGCGTCAACACCTGCCGCGTACGCCTCACGCTCTTCCTACACTCTTATCTCCTTTTCGTACCTTGTTTAGGGGAAAGAGTACTACAACTAGCTGTCGGGTTAGAGTAGATGCTCCCCACTGGGCCCCAGCACCCCCAACACCCACGCAATTTTTGCTGCCCCATGCGCCCGTACCATAATCCCACCACCTTATCCATAATTATCGCTAGAGAAGAACCACAACTCAACTTGAACCAAATATTAACAAAACAGGCGAAATTACTCAAAAGATTAGAAATGAACTGAAATGAAAGGGAAGATAGAAACTTGGATTGTTTTTGTTGTCACTTTGCAGTTTGGGGTTTTCGGAATTCTTCATTCACTGTTGAATTTGTAGGTGGAACATACATTTTTGTGTGTAGTAAATTTCAGGACATGTTGACATGGACACTTGCGTTTTTGAAGGATTTACAGACGGGACAAGTGTGGAGGGTAGACCCACAAACAGTACAGAGGCAGAGGTGCCTGCACGGCAAGATCAGCACGCACGATTCCTCTTTCCCACAGTTCCTGCACAATCTTCTGCTCTCACTGCCACCACCACTTGTACCTTCTTCGTCCTTATCCTTCACCACCGCGCACCCAGCTACCGTGCGCCAACACCCTTCCATCGTCGCTTGTCTTGTTTCGTTTTGGTGGTGATTAAGATTATTTGCTTCGTCTTCTTCATCGCCGCTGGCTGTGCTGCCGCAGCATGATTGGGCGTCGTCCAGGAATGGTGCTGGCCATGCGGGGGCGACGGTTTCGTCCTCGTTATTCTCATCGTCGGCGGCCGCGGCGGCTGCGCGTGTACGGTCGTCCTTGACTTGGGCTAATACTTGCTCGAGGTTTGTGCGGAGGGCATTGGCAGTGGCTTCGTTGGTCTGTGCTAAATCCCGCCATATTTGGTTTTCGACGCATAGCGACTTGACTCGCTCTTCCAGAGCCCAGTTCAGTTTTCCCATCTTCTCGATCTCGTCCTCCTTCGCCTTCAGCCTCTTCAGCATACCAATCTCGATTGCCTCTATTATCCTCCTCGCCTGTCTCTTCCGTTTCTCCTCTAATTCCATCCTCACCTTCTCCATCTGTAACCGAAACGGATCAGAATCACACATTTTAAACAAAAACAAAAACCGAATCCATGAGTTGTAGAGTATATTTCTATTTTATAACTGTCAAATATACTCACATGCTGGGAAATGAGATGGTCGACATCAAGTTGCTGTTGATGAATCTGAAGAGAAATGTCTTCTCCAAGAAACGAGAAGCCACAATTCTTGTGAGTCTGAGCATTGACAGGGTAGGAAAGAAGAGGGTAATTGATTGAGTCCCTCGATCGCTTTCTCGGTACGGGGACGTTATAGGTGGTGAGGCCGCTTTCGGATTTCATTGCGGTTTTCTGAGGAACAGAATCGACGATCAAAGAATTATAAGCGACAGCTGCGGTAAGAGGCGTCTCCGTGGCAGTGGTGGTGCCGGATAAAGGCAGAACAGAGGAGTAGCCCATCTGGGCATTGAAGGGATTGACATTTGCTTCAATGGGATTCAACATCTCCCTGGAAATTTTCATGCAAATTAGCTCACAACATCAGAAGGAGAAAACGGAGAACAAGATAAAAGGGAAGAGAGGAAAAGCTTTACGTACCGATTGGCAATGAGTTGGGAAGGGAAGACATGGAGATGGCGAGCTTCAACAGCCATGAAAGGATGATGGGGATGGGGATGGGGATTTGTCTCTGCAGGTACTACTATTCTTGCGGTTTCGCTTCCTTGTCTTGGGCTGCCTCTAATTCTTCCTCTGCGTTTTTTGGAGTGTGGTTCTTATTTAGAGTCTTGGTTGAGAGAGGGGCAGGGAGGGGGAGAGAGAGAGAGAGAGAGAGAGAGGAATGAACCAAAAGGCAGGCTTCTGAGGTGGCCAAACTGGCTATATGGTGGGGTTTATTTAGGAATTAGGGTTGTCTCGGTAAACTAAACACTGACTTAAATCTATTTTCTCAAAATATATATTAAGGAAAGGCTCACCTTTAAATATTAAATAATTAAATATACTGAGCCACAGAGATTCCTACCTCACCTTTTGTTTTTCTCCGGAACCCACAGGCTGCACAGATATGATCATGCCGTAATTCCCGCCAACTCTCAAGGTTATTACCGTCCTAGCAGATGCCCATGTCGTAACCGTGCATTACCGCTTTCGTTTTTCTTTAACCTCCAATTCTAACGTCCCATTAAATAGTTAAAAAAAAATAGAAAAAAGGTTTCTTTATTTTTTTTAAAAAAAAATCTTCGGGGAAGTAGTAACAATTGTAAGAAAAAGCACGGCTAGTTAGCTAGAGTCCAAGGCGACACCTATTTTCTCTCAAACTTTTCCAATCTTCTTTGCACCTCTGGTCCAAGAGCAACGTGATGGGGGTGGGGCCCGCGTGGGGAAACACGTGTGTGATGGGGTTGTGGGGAACAACAGTGGTATTACGCAGGCACAGTTAGTGCTAGTGGGCACGTGCGACCGGCCAGCGTGGAGTGGAGGGGAAGGACCTCGTGTGGGACCCGCGAGGTTGGGGAGGGGTTATTGACTGTGGGCCCTGCCCAGTGCGCCCCATGTCCTTTTGATTCGCAACTCTTTCTTGCTTTTGAGGAACAGGTTAAGTCATGCTCGTGGCGTGAGGAAACGTTGCTTGTGCCATTAACCCAGAAGAACCAACCAACCCCACCAAAAAAAAAAAAAGAAACGGGAAAGCGAGAAAGAAAGAAACGTTGCTTGTAGCCTTGTCCCTCCAACTGTTTCCATCCACGTGTCACTCTACTCTCTCCTCGCTGGTCCACATGCCTTACCCTACAGTACTCCTTAAAGAAGATCTTAGCCGTCGGAGGGTTTACAGATATTTTTATGTGATTTCCTTTTACTCCAAGATTAATTTATAAACTATTTTTGTTTCTTTTCAAGGAGGTTTAGGATCACGAATTTTCCATTCTTCACCAACTCTCATCTGAATCGGCAGCAAAATTGAACTGTTCTGCTCGAATCACTCAACCTCTAACACACACAATTTTATAATTTACTTTTTATCCGATTTTTCTTTAAATAAATCACTTAACCCTTTTGAACCACATCTCATATCATAGTTAAGAAATTCTGATGATTGAGAAATATGTACTGTTTTCTATATACCATGTTACATTATTATGTGCTTTTTATTTATGAGGTGAAATTCTTAAATGCATTGATTCATAAGTTTCACAAGCGTCCAAGTAGTCCAACCCGTGTACATAAAATTTAAGAGTGTACAGAGAAGGTGCATGGAATAGGTACACAAAATTTGAGATAATTCAAAGTATGGACAACTCGTTTGTCAAAGAAAAAGAAATGGACGACTTAATAATTAAAAGACACGTTTATGTTTTAGTTTAAAATGTCTTATCATATAGGATTACATATTTTTAGGCTAAGTGAATTGATTTTCATTCATTTAGATTTACTTGTTTGACAAACCAAATTTAAACAAGTAAACTCATTACTGGTGAAATAGAACATGGCAATTATAGTAATTAGCCCGATAGTGAAAATGAGTATATAATTTAAATAATTTTGAATATACATAACATTATATTGGAGTCATATTTTGTGCCTAATTAAGATCCGCTAAACCCTCGGATATAAAGAACAATTAACAAAGGGAAATCAAAGAGAAATAGTAATAATTAATGAGACTCACTCAACCCCACAAGCTAGCTCTTGCAAGTCGCGTGCCCATTTGAACAATATAATTAATTAAGCTTGAGTATTTAATTTGTAGGGTGTTGTTGGAGAGAAATGAGGAAATGGTTAAAGAAGGGTACTTAAAATAGATGAAACATTATGATCACAAGCAGAGGGAGATGTAACTTTCATGAAAAGTTATTTGATTTCATATGCTTTTATGATTATTATTGGTATGGGAGGCACAAGGACAAAGGCACCAACACTGCCATTATATTTCAATTTACTGCACATTCCAATGTCTGTGACCACTTTTTCTTTCCTTTTTTTAAATAATAAATAAATAATAATAATAATAATAAAATAGAGAGAGAGAGAGAGCATGGACAGTGAGAAGTTGCTTGCATGCATCAACCTTTTTTTAGTTTGCTGGTTACTTCATTAGCACTTTATATTTGTTCTTTTACAAATCCAAATTTTATTAAACATTGTAGCTTTCTTTAAGGAGGCAAAATGGCAAACACTTGAGTCGCTTAATTATGCCTAATTATGGCTCAAATAATTCATTCCCAACTCTATATACATGTCAGAGGATTTGATCTATCACAACATTTTGTATCCAATTCTTGATAAAAATTTTTTCTAGGAACAATCATTTCAAATAGTGGGCCATGTTCAAAATTTTCACTTTAAATTTGCATATGTATATATAATGAAGTTGATCAATGATCGATTTCTCTCTCTCTGTTTTTTTTAATACAAAGAATTGATTGATGTCCAAATATAATGCTAAATTTTTCCGATTATGAAATAGACTTAAGGCCATAAGAGTTATTTTTCGGTTCTAAGCAAGAGAGACCCTTTTAATATCATATGCTATCTTATTATCATTACTAATTGCGAATTGCAATGCTAGTGAAGACGGTGCACAAAAATTTAACTCTTATATTGTTAACTAAACCATTAAAAATTACATGCTAAAATTAAGGCGGCAATTATTCCAGCTAAATCATGATTCTCCGAGACTATGCCGGGTAATATAAATATTAATACAGATATCAATCATATCGTTAAAATATCATGTAATTAAACAAGATGTTTGGGTTCATGGACATATATGAAGAGGGGCACAGTGAATAAAACAAAATCACAAAATCAATCAAGGCAGCAATTTGTGACAATGAGATTTTTAATAATTAATAATTTAGACCAAAGGTTGGGACTGGGAGTATTTAATCTGGTTCACATAATTATGATGAGTGATTCGAATGAATTGGACTTGACTATGAAGTTATTATTATACATACCTTTCTCGGATATATTACCACACACACACACACTTGAATCTGATAAGCCTGGTAGTGGTAGAATTACATTTAATTATTACCATTGTTATAAGAAAAGTAATGCATGAAATTGGAGGGACAGGTATTAATTGATATTCATGATTTGGAAAAGGAGGAATAAGTAATTATCCAGGATGACCCTACATAATATATATATGCATTAATTAATCGAAATATGTAAGAGAACATTCAAAACCAAATTATTGAGGCAAGTATATATTTGAGGATTGAGAGACGGTTAAAGTTAAAATCATGGAGTTTCTTTATGAAGAGATAGAATAATTAAAACAAGAAGTCAATAGTCAATGGAAAGATGAGTAGATGAGAAGTTGCTAGATTGATATTCTAGCTACTTTAATTTAAATAATAATTTTGATACAAAGAAATATCTTCAACATTAACTACACACACTTGTGATGATTTGTTTTTATATGTGACTATCAATACAAATTTTCAAATTAATATGAAATTCCTCCATATATAAATTAAAATCTGTTTTCATAAATTAATAATGTTTTAATATTATTGGATTAATCATGGGAGGCACTACTAATTCCAAATTGATTATAATTAAATTAATATATGATATAGTGTTTCTTAATTTGTAATTTCAATTATTTTTAACGAGTTTTAAAATGAACCGCAATCTCTCACCTTTTTAGAAGTGCTTGGTATTATTTAAGATGTGATTTGTCGGCAAATTACACAAATCAGTGTCTCTAATAGTAAATGGATTCTCATAATATTGCTAAATTTGTTTATTGTAAACGAAAAAGTTATATTATTAATCAGGGGGATAATAAGGATATGAAGGGGGATCATGTGTATTTGTGCTTTGTCCCACTTTTAAGAACAAACCTTTTGCATATTGACTTGTGGAAATAGTATCTTTACATTTTTTTTTTCCCTCCTCTCTTTTTCTCCATTTCAACTTAAAGCTAAAGTTCTTACCATTATTGTCATTATTTATTATTATTCCTTATTCTCCATATACGTCTAAAGTTTAAGATCTTACACACACATATACATATTCCCAGAGTATATATATCTCTCTCTATTGTCTTTGTTTCTCTTTTTCATGAGAATCTCTTTCGTTTCATCACCACCTCCACAATACAAGCACATAAAACCAACCCTTTGAATATTTCAATCTCCTTTTTCTTTCTCTCTCTGTCTCTCTCTTGTGTCAGAGAGAGAGAGTTTGATAAATAATGAAGAATGAGGTTCTTTCTTCTTCTTAGCTTGTTGTTGCAGAACAGTGCCTTTCTTTTTTACTTGTGTGTTGTGTGTGTGTGAGAGAGAGAGCTATCATTTTTTCTTGTATTGGAAGCATACCTTACTTCGTGTGCTTTGGATACTCAAAAACCCTAGCTTTATATATATATATATATATAAGTTTATTCATTGCTTGTAATTATTCCCAGCCTCTATAATTATAAAAGAAATTTGACCGTTAGGTTTGGACAAGTGACTGCATGAGATATTGCATTCATTTGGTGGACCCCTACGAATAAAGCTACGCTATGCACTGCACTGCACTGCATGGTTCCTTTTTTCTCATTAAGTTAATATTTATTTATTTATTTAGTTAAAAATTATAGGGGTATCTTTCATTTTTACTGATGTTCATATTGATAGCATTGGGTTGGCTGAGCTTCAGTTTTTTGATGACCTTTGTCCGTGAAATTTCAGCATCAGAGAGTTGCTTCTGAATTATGGTGAAAGGGAAAGTGCAGGTTTTGGGAATTGTGAGTAATTAAATATGGTCAATATGGAAAATTTGGTGCTCAATAAATACTCCCCTTCGTACGTCTCTCTCTCTCTCTCCTTCCCTTTTATTAATGAGATTTTTGGTAAGTTAAACAACGAGAGAGAGAGAGAGGAGAGAAATAGTGAAAATAATGATATAAAATAAACATTAATATGATACTCTCTCCTATTCATAATATTCTCACCTGTCCCTGTATTTAAGCACTTTTTTTTAATGAGTTTATCTTAAAATATAAATTTTTTTCTACTTTGTATCAATAATAAATGTATTCTTTTCTATTTTATCCTTAATCAATTATTACACTTCTTACGTTCTATTTCATCATTTTCTCATTATTAATCTCTCTTAGGTTCATAAATAAAGGCATTTTTTATGGAAAAAACATTCAATTTTCAATAGAATTATTACAATTAAATACTCTTAACTATATTTTTAGAATCTCATAATTTAATTGAAAGGCTCTTATGTATAGGGACTAAGGAAGTTTATGACACTCTAATAGCCCGTTTGATTCGATTACATGGGATAGGATTACATGTAATCCAATGTAATCAGTTTCATTATAGTGTTTGATTGAACTTATTGTAACGTAAAGAGGATTACATTTGTAATCCAGATTACATTATTTAATATAATCACGATTACACAGCTAGTACTCATTAATCAAGATGTTTGAATCCTTAATCCAGAGAAAAGACCATATAACCATTATAACTTTTTAATTTACCGTATTGCCCATAAATAAACCCTACTTTTATATCCTCAAATAACATTGCCTCACCTCCCACGTATGCTTCTATTGGTGTGTGCCATCTTCCATGTTTGCGCCATCTTCTTTTTCTTCCTCCTCTCTCGCTCTCAAGGGTTGCGGATCTGCGGCCAACCACACCCACACTGGTTGAAGGGAAATTGGATTGCGCGCCATCTTCCTTCATTTTTATAATTTTTCATCAAATCATCCAAGCAATTTTTTGTCAAATCATCGTTCTTATTTTCAATTTGGAGAGGCTCTTTTTGTTTAAAGGAAAGGGTAATTCACTTTCCTACTAATTCTTCTGAGTCTAACTGAAGGAATCATTAAATCACAGTGTAATCGAGAATAGAGCAATCTGTTTCAATTCACGAAAAACATAAGGGCAAAAAATAAAAGCCAAATCTACTTCGTTTTATTCCTAAACAGGCATAATTCACATTGATAAATTAGTTTCTATAAAAAGGAGAGAAATAAAAAAGATCTAAATGGATACACGGTTTATGCAAGAGATTAAAAAAAATTACAGAACCTAGTAATTGCAAACCTGGAGATTCTTGCGCATCAATTTTAATTTCTATGAAAATTAAGTTTCTTATATAACATGCACATACAAAATCTTATTACTACATATGCATTATACTTTACTATTACATATGTGAATAGGGTCTAACTTAT
>JBAGKO010000008.1:28640486-28668101 GCA_037177275.1 Acacia concinna
TTTCTAAATTTGCACCACTTTTAAATGTTTGTTATTATTTTTGCACCCAACAAAACATAATTACTATTTTTGCTCTTAGCACAGTTCTTTATTCCTAAGCCAACTAATTACCCATAAATTCTCTCAGCAACACCAACAAATTCAGAGTTTAAAACCATAATGTAGATCAAAGAAAGAGGGAGATAAAATTGAAATTGAAGGTCTGTCCCTCCTCTGATTCAACTCCCTTATTTGGCTATGTCACGGTCCGAAGAGGAAGAAGGAGGAACAATGATGCAGCTCCAAGGGCATTCAATTCTGGTGCAACTCCAAGGGCATCCCCAATAGCTTTTTCGACTAGGAAGAAGAACTGCAGTGGCGTCGTTGTCGTCTCTTAGCTCTGGTTCAAACGCTCTTCTCTTCACTCTTTACACCAGTCACAACAAAGAAGAAGGGAAGAGTCAGAAATCAGAGATGACACACCAGAGTTCCTTCCGTCCTCACTCCGGTTGCCTCCCCCTGCTCACTGTCGCTCTTTTTTTGCTTTTCTATTTCAAGTTTATTAAAATGTTCAAAAACAATTGAGGGCTGTCAACTCTTTGTAACGGACTTGGCAAGTTTATACCCATTTTTAAAGTTTGTGGGCATTATTAAAAAAACATATGGTGCTAAACTTTAGGTAAAATGCATTAGTATTTTTTTTTTACCATTAACCTTTTAGTTTTGGGAAAATGCCAATTAAATAACTTTTCAAATTGTAAAACTCAAAAAAGTTTGTTAACATTTCAAAAAAAAAAAATATTAAGCTATCATGACCAAATTGAGTTTTTCAAATTGGCTTATGTGAACAGTAGTAGGATTTCACAAAACTCGTAATGAGATTTGCATGTCTCGTAATAGGATTCGCAAGTCTGTACTGATCACTGTCTCTCTTCCCCTCTGTCAGCACTGTTCATCTGACACTGACAGTGACTGACACATAGTGATAGATGAGAGGGATATCTGTCATTGACGTAAATAGTAGTGGAAATTCATAAGTCTCATAATGGGATTCACAAATCTCATAATGAAATTCACAAGTCCGTGCTTATCACTATTCACATCAACCAATTTAAAAAACTCAATTTGGTCCATAGTAACTTAGTATCTTTTTGAAATGTTAACAAACTTTTTCGGGTTTTACAATTTTAAAAGGTATATAATTGACATTTCCCCTTTATTTTTTGGTCTATTTGCTCATCTCAATATCTTAGTAAGCTGGCACGGCAACACAAGGTTCATAAAGTAAGCACACAATAATGAAACTATTTTAAATAAGCCTATATTATATTTTTAATCCTTTAAATTTACATTATATATAATTTTAATTCTTAACTTTATAAAGTATACTTTTAGTTCTTTAAATTTTAACATCGTTAAGATTGCTAACGAAAATATAAACTCAAGTGATGATTATGTAAACTTTAAATAATGATTGTGTAATTATATTTTGATAATATTAAATTTAAAATATGGCTAAATTGAAAATAGCTATAATTTATATAATTAAATGTTATTAGCCATCACTCGAATTCGCCACGTAACCACGTTAGTGTTTTCCATTAGTAATATTAACTATGTTAGAATTATAGGATAAAAAATATAATTTATAAAGTTAAAGGATCAAAAGTATATCTCATATGAAACTTAAATGACTAAAAATATGATTAAGCCTCTAAATAAAACCAATTTCTTTTTGCCAAAAAATCAATTCATCTGTGCTAGGTATAGAGTTGCATTATTTACAAATTTAAAAACAGGGAATATTGTGACTTGTGGATGTAGCCAAATTTTTAGTAAAGTAAAAGCTTAATGCAATCAAAGCTAAAATATAATCAAGAGATTTTTTTTTGTGTGAATTAATTAAAAATCAGTGACTATAAATAAAAATGATGAGGGAAGCATTTCCTTTTCTTTATCGATAAAAGAACGGTGTTGGCCAGGAAAGAAAAAAAAAACCAATAGAATAACGGAGTCGGAGTGTAGATAAGAGAAACTTGGATCTAACCCGTCCGACCTAAAAACTTGGACCTAAATTAGATCCGACTCGTTGTTACTACTTACTAGTGTGTTTTTCAAACTTTTTTCCAGTGGTGAAAGGGATTTCCTTTTCATTCTTTTATCTGAGATTTTGTTTAGGTTTTCCCTGAAGAGTTTCATTGAAGAATGTTCATTCGCAAATCGTTCTCTTCGAGCATTTCCTCAATTCCCATTTGGAGCTTATAAAGAGCACAAGGCGTCTGATTTACACAGCACCCAAATTTGCAATGGATTATTTACAAAATGAAAAGGACTGACAAAAAAAAAAGGTAAAAACAATATCCCCACTACGCTGGGTTGTCGCAAGAAAATGTTCAGTTCTCTTTTTGCCTCCCATTAAACTCAAGAATTTGAGAATCTTTAAAGCTAACTTTCAAGTAGCACACTTTCTAATGATTCGAGGAGAAAACTTTGAGCTTGATTGAGTTCCAATCCTGTCAGAATTGAACTGCGAAACAGTCTCACACTATAACGCTGCTCAATTTTGTGATTCGAAGCTTCCCAGCCCATGTTTGGTTTGAAGATGATGCATCGCATAAATCTTTCTGGTTGAAGATTTGGGTAACATGTTAGTTAATCTTTACTGGAAGTTTGACGGGTTGAATTTATCCAAATTAAGGTAGGAATTGGGAGGCAGAGTGATGGATTCCTTGCCAGGTAGTGGTCTGGCATCATTGGGTTGTGTCAAGATTACTGACTTAGTTCCTTCGGAAGGCTTACCTTCTGATGCCTATAAACGATCTGTTGCAACTTTGTCACAATCACTGGCTCAGTATTCGGCTGCTATAATCCAGTTTCCGGCTAGTGATGGAGCTCTTTTAAGATCTGGTTTGGAATCTGCCCGCCTTTATTTCCATCAGAGAGAGTCATATCCACCTGCAGATGGAATCCATACAGGTGAGTCTCGTGAGTGGTGCAAGACATCTGGTTATTATGCAGATCCTCATTTGTGGCAAGAGACCTATGACTATAGACCAGGGTTGACTCCTCCAGAACCAAACAACGCAATTGAGTTCCCTCCCTCCGGTTTGCCAGACATATTTGCTTTATTTGGAAAAGCAGCAAGGGTTATACTTGATGCCATTAGTTTCCATTTGAATTTGCGCAGCTCTCCATTTACTGAAATACTAGATAATGTGCCCCTTAGGAGTAGAGAGATTTCATCTTCAGTCTTGTCTGTATGCTGTCATGCAAGGCCATCATTTCAGGGGGCACAGCACCACAACATAACCGCTCAAGAGGATGGCCAATTGGTAATGTATCCTGATCATGATCACCAAGTTGATAAAAGCTTGATATCAATTGTTAAGTCGGACAAGGTAGGCTTATATGCAAAAGACTTCCAAGGTCGGTGGATTCTTGTGGATGGAGAACTGGGACCACAAGATGCCGTTGTTTATCCTGGACTTGCTCTCTATCAGGCAACTGCAGGTTATGTGAATCCTGCAGTGCGCAAAACTGAGGTCAATGTGGAGGGAAATATGTTTGGGCGATGTTCTTTAGCATTTAAGCTCATGCCTAAATCTATGGCCAGTCTTAATTGTTCAGAGATGAGGGCTGCCGGTCATGGAGTTGAATCACAGTTCCAGCTTCCTGTTCCTGTGGATGACTTTATGCAAAGATCTCACCCAACTGATCATCTCCTTAACAGAAATGGTTTCCAGTGCTTCAATTTTCCACCTAACCATGATGGTAAGCAGCAGTTAATTACATTTGTATTCTGTTTTCTTAGTTGTTTACATTCTCCAGAACTCAATCTAAATTTCTTGTTGCTCCCTTGCATGATAATTATGGTGGTTTGTGGCATTGTTGAGTTTCCTAGTACTGATGAAGTTGATGACTGAAAATTTGGGAATCAGCATTGTCTCCAGAGCTTCTGGCGAGCAGTAATTAATAGCCAAGCGTGCATTTATGTTCTTTCACTTCCATGTATTGTAGTAACCCTGATAGTTAATTAAATCACAGATTTAGCATGTGATGTCTAGCCAAAAATAGTCTATATAATTGTTTCCACAAGTTGGTTTGTTTTCCTGTTGAACTAGTGTAGCTTCTGCTTTAAGATTAGTCCTTAGCAACAGGTTTTTAACAGCAGGTCCTTGGATCGATGAAATGCTGGTACAGGATCTATGAAAACATTGATGCGGAGGAGGAAGCAAAATACAAAAAGTAAACCTCTGCCTCCCTCCAAGAGATTAAGGCTTGAGGCACAAAGAGTATTGAAGGGAAGGGTTCAGGATATTGCAGATAAGAAAGGAATCAAGCTGCGGTTCTGCAATTTGAAGGAATGTGAAAGTCACATTCACACCATTGATAGCCCATGTGCCAATATACGGATGGAGATAGGTTGGCCGTCTGGAGTGCCATTTGTCCATCCCCATGATCTACCTAATAAGGCAAAGCTTGGTTTTCTTGAAGCATATGAACCTGGTTGGACGTTAGCCCATCATAACCCGGACAGGCTAGTCAACACTCGGCTAATTTTAACTGTAACTCTCTTTTTGAGTTTCATGTCATTATGAGCATGCACAGCATGTGGAAGAGGTCTCCATATCTTTGCATTTATACATGTATATATACATGAATAGATTACTTTCCTAGGGTAATTCTTATCTCTTAGAGTATTAACTGACTCTTTACTGTTTGGTGAAAATGTTGTATTTGTTTAAAGCTTAAGATGCGCGTATTTTACTTTCAAGGGGATAAATTTTCACAGTAGATGCATCGTAAGATTGTTGCTTGATTTACAGAATTTATGAAATTACCCAAACTTGCTTTGCATTATCGTAGCAAGGTTCAACGCTATCATGTCTGTCTTCTAGCATCCTATAAGCATGCTGAAAGCTTTTATAACGTAAACGTAAGTTGGGAGGAAAAGCTATGAAATGATATACCTTTTTGCCCTTTTCTTTGAGTTGGCCGTAAGTTTTTGTTGGAAAAAATGCTGAAGTTCAAAAATGAAGAACAAGAAGTCAAACTGCGAGGGTTCTTGCAATTCAGTTACTTAACGGAGTGAGAACCAGAATAAATTATGATTTTTGTGATGGTAGTTTAATTCATCAATTAAATGTGCAGACTGACAAGTCTCAGAGGAATATCTGAGAAGACCATAATCTGTATAACATATGATGGGTGCTCTTCTGGTAAAATTAACAAGTTTTGTATTGTTCTTGTGCCTGCAGGAATCAGTCTCCCTGATTTCCCCCATGTCGTCAACCATTGATCACAGTGTGAAGATCTTGTGTGGGTAGGCTTAGTTCCCAGTAGAACCTGGTGGACTTATCACTGAATTGCCTTGAATGACTGCTCTTTGGACGCGGTCTTCCTTCACTGTGCAGCTTGTGCAGCTGATGCAAAGAAAGACAATGCATTTGCTGCTTTAAACTCCGACATGATATTAGTTTGTGGTTGTATAAACTCACTTGTGGTGGAAGGGTTAGAGGTCCTGACTCAGTATGAAGGAAGAGCAGAATCATCTGAACCTGAACGGTAAATAGTTGGCAATCGGTCCAAATATCTTGTATAAATAATAGAGCTACGAGCTTTTGTCATACTACATATACATATTGCCACAGCGGGAAAAAAGAAATCGATTTGATTGCCTTTATTCATCTGAAGAAGCTTGGGAACTTTTATTGGGTCTGCCCCAAGTTTGTTGTTTCCTGTCATTCTTGAGTAATTCTGAGAGAGAGTAATGAGTGCCAAATGTGTGTGTCAAAATTTACAATAACAATCTGCTGAAAGCATCAATTGTAGCTACATTTTCACATGTACCAAAGTCCTTGCTGGCACTTAAAAGTTAGTGACATAAGACTCTAACCCATTTGTTCCATTTAATAAATGAAGCGATTTATATTCAATCCTTAATGCTATTATTTTTAGATTTTTCCATCAAAATTAGTAATTTATGATCCCTGTAATAACAAGCAAATAGATTTGTTTTTTTTTAAAAAAAAAGTAATTGTTAAATTTGACTATTTACTACTATTTGTGTGCTTTAACTGAAAATTTTGATCTTTTAATTTCTGTAGTCTAATGACGCACCAGAATGATATTATTCTATCTTTAATGGCATTGCTTAGACAAGTTAGTCAGTTTCATTATGCAAACTAAACGGTCTCTCATAACTTGATTACTTTAAATTTGCGTGGTCCATTTGATCACAAGTCGTGAGGTACAATTGAAACAAGCTCAAAGGAAATCATGTAGGTGCTCTCATGTTGCGGAACATGGTGCCATCTCTAATGGCACTGCTTAATGTCTTTTTTAACAGCCTAATGCTCACATCAACAGTTAGCGAACAAATACAACTCAAATTAATAAAATCTGACAGGAAAGTACCATCTGAGCAGTGTTATTCATTCCAACGTACAAATAATCTTTATGCAAACCCCTAGCTTACAATTTTTTTTTCAAAGGAGCTGAGTAACTAGCACTTCTCTCAGAACAAACTTCAGAATGCACATGTTTGCCTCTTCCCCCTGCCACCATTGAAGGATCCTCCACTCAGCTGGAAGCAGAGCTAAACCCAAGACGATAAGCATACTTTAAACCAAAACTGGCCCTGATTATAGGCTCTCTCTCAAAGCTAGGCCATCAATTGTATGCATCATCTTAGTGCTTTTTTGTTGTTGGGGGAATCAAATCTTTTGCTCAACCACGAAATGGAGGTTGATTTTCAAAAGGCAGTTCAATTGGTGTTGCATTGCCATAGAACTCCTCCAAATTGTAAAAAGCTCTCTGTGGGGGAAGAAATATGTGGACAACAACGTCACCTGTAATCAAGAAACAAGCTGAATAATTAAGAAACAACACGCACCAATGTCAAGATAAGGATTAAAAACACCTAATCCCAGCCACATTTTATGTCCTCTGAAGTCAGAAGCTTTTGAAGTATTTCTAAAATACGTGAGAGAGAGAGAGAGAGAGAGGATAGATAGAAAATGGATCCATAGACACTCCCAAACATTGTGCCACTCCGTCTGCTACTTCCCAGATGTTTTAACTTCAGAGGTGCAATTTGTACTGTCCTTTGTTGGTTCCAAGAGGATATCTTCTGAAAGATGTGTCTGCATAATTCATAATGTTTTCTACTATAACTGAGGATAATTAAGCTAATGAAAAGAACTGAAGGTAAGTTATGTTCCAGTTCTCAAGTTTGCACTCAGTGGCCCTATAAAAAGCAGATTGGGAAGTGATATGACCGAAAATAACCATCAATCACTACTTTGTGCTGTTACTGCACACTTCATGCTGGTCTCCAGTAAATCAAGGACAATTGTTTTAGTTCAGATCCGTTCGGTGATACTGTGATAGCTCCAAAACTCCAATGGAGAAGTATATAGTAACACTCACAGCTTTGTCTCATAATGCATTGCATGAACAGATTAAAAGTCAATTTCTAGTTTTTGAATACATAATTCCAGAATTGCTATTTGTAGGTCATACTTTCATAAAAGAAAGTCGCTTACCAAAGTCCAGAAGGGTCCATGAATTGGGTTTTAAGTCTCCAGATGGAATTTTCCCATATTTCTTCTCAGCCATATCTCTAATTTTGGACCTTAAAATGTGTGAAAAAAATAATATATTCAAATTATATACATTCAATGAGAAAAACTCAAGTACCACCGGTAAGCAATGAGACAAATAACAATGAAGTCCATACCCTATAGCATCAATTTGAGGACGAGAAAATGCTGTAGCTATGATAAAAAATCGAGTCCAGTATACGAGTGGCTTCACAAACAAGACCTTTATATCTGCTGCCTTAACCTCACTTGCAACCCTTGCTATTTCCACAGCAACTGCATATACAAGAGCTAGCAATTACAAGCTACTTGATTCAAAGAAATTTAACTTTCCATCGAAAAGAAACCAAATAGGAATGTGATGAAACTGTTGGAAAAAACAAATACAAGAAATGTATTTTGTAGAAAAAAATATAAAATCTAGGTTTATTCTGAATATAGTGAAGCAATGTTATAGTGGAAGGAACACCAGTAAAATCTGTTTGTCACAAATCTACTTAACACCTAATCGTTCTTCCAATTGCTTTCATTCCATTCAGCTTACTTAAATCCCTTAAATCATATCCCCGTCATATAAACCTACAACACAGCTAGATAGAAACGCTTGCATAACCATTCATTAGACTTCCAAGAATATTATGTCTGAAGTTTATTACCCTAAAGAAGATCAAATAGAAAAATAATTAGATATGCGAACACAGTATGGTAAATACTGCAAGCAAGTTAGTTCATATGATCGTTGATTAGCTTACAGGAAAGGCTTTCAGCATCATCATCAACCTCTGCAGTGGCAGGTTTTTTGTCTTTTCTGCTAAATACTACTTTCCCATGCTTATTAAATAATTCATCGTACATCTCATCAGGATCTTCCCTCACATCCTGTAAATAATATAGATTGTATCACTTAAGTGCCCTTCATGGAGACCAACAATCAATTGAGAAAGCTAACAAAGGTTTCCATAGACTAGAACTAGAAAGATGCATCAATTGAAATTTGCCTTGAATCATAATAAAATCACTCGGAACTTCAAGATCAACAAGAGAATAAATAACAAAGAGTAGGGAACAGCCCCATAAGAAAGCAGCAAGCCATGAGAACATTTATATGAAAAGCTAATATCCAGGCAGAAGCACATTGTTCATTATCCTTTTTTTTCTCGGCCGGCCATTGTTCATTATCTTGGTCACTGGAATACAATGAATACTGTCCATAAGTCGACAACGTTACCAGAGAGAATAAAATACGATGGTACGTAAGGAATGATATTTCTAGCCGTTGAGTTTTAAGCTTGCAGTTTAATAGGTTTGTTCCTACATATGAAATACAGTTACTCCAAATAACAAGCAGTGTATTTTGTTTCTACGAACATGATTGTGGACTTAAACAGAATGCTGCAACGAACAAGAAGAGGATTCCTCAAGCTTTAATTGGCGTTTAACAATGCATTATATCAAGAATGGTTACAAAATTTTAACAAAAAGATTATCCATGGTTAGCGCCAATATTACCCATTTTTTTACGACACTAACTGAAACCTAAGTTCCCCAGAAAAGGGGAAAACATTACAATGTTATAACTACCTTGAATAACCAATCTAACCAACTTTTCAATTCTTTTAACAACAAAAAAGGCATATGAGCAAAATTATCTTGCCCCAGATTTTCATAATCTTCTTAAAAACCAAATAGGCCGTTTGGCATTTCTAATTAACTAACATCAAAACGGGAAGGAAACCCATTTTTATACCGATAAAAAGTTGTCCTCGGCTTCTTTGCCGTAAGCATGTCTCAACTGCGAGTTTCTCTTCGTCACAGCTGGACCACTATTGCTGGGAATTCTCCAAAAACACTTGAGCAGCTGTGAATGATACCCCTTTCCGTCATAGCAGCTGAAAAGCTTCCTGGGTTTTGGACAAGACGCGGATTCGGCATGACCCAATTGCCGGATTTCGCATGAAAACCTCGCAGCAACGCCGGCATCGGCGCCGGCCACTGATAGCAGAGTTGATGCCATCATGGTTACCGCCAGTAAGAGTGAAGCGGCAAGAGATATTTTATGAAATACTAAAAAAGACGAGAGCAGAGGATAACGAATGCCAACTTTGAGTATGTGAGTCAAGTCATTGACAATGGGAACAGTAAAACGTCCGACTTGGTGAAAGAATCGGTGATCCAAACACACCGGATTCGTCGTTCGGTGTCGTCACGGCAGAGTAACGTTATAAATATCCTCTTTTTTGTTTTGGCCAACTATAAATATCCACATTTATACTTCCCTTTTTGTTAAAAATAACCTTAAAATATTTTCCTCTGTTTTTCGTCCAAATGAAATTATTAACGGCACAAAGCACAAAGGTCAGCTTGTTAATAATTCGACTGAATTGTTTTTTTCGGTGCCAGGAATAATTCTACTGAATTGTTGGAACATAAGTCTATAATCTAATCACAAAAAATCCGTACCATCATGCAAATATTTATAAGTTCATTTTTCACTCTTAATAATTTTCTATTAAAATATTACTAATAAGTTCCTTACGTAGTTATAGTCCTTGTAGAATTTATTAATTTAATTTACAAATACTAGCGGAAGATTTATACTGTTATGTATATTCTATAATGATTTATAAGCTGTCCTTCAATATATTTGAGTCAAAATAAAAACTTTATAACTTTTAACTGAATTTGGTTGTATGTGCAAGTTTTTCATGAACTTATTTATAATAATTCAATTTTAAAAGAGGTATTTCGATCCAAAAAAATTAAAAGAGTTATTAGGAGCTTCTGCTAATTTTTCCTTAGATTTATATATTTTGAAAAAAAAATAAAACAATTTGAAAACCCTAGATAATAGATTACGTTTAACGGCACAATACCCTGTGACTAAGCATCGGGCGGGAAAAGTGAAGTTAGAGGACAAGGCGGCATAGACGGTGAAGTTCTTACGACCAAACAAGGCGGCGATCGTTCTTCAAAGGTCGACGTCCTTCAATCGCGCGACAAGAAGGTCAGGGCGGCCAAGGAGATCAAGAAGAAATTCGAGGAGAGGTTCTGGCAAGAACAAGTGGTTCTTTTCCAAGCTTAGGTTTCAAGGGCGGGTTTTCATTGGCCCTGTTCTCTTCCCCGTTGTTGATTTTCGTTGCTTTTGCTTGAGATTACCATCCTTTAATATCTTAGTTGATGCACTTTGATATTGTCATCATTGTCGAGTTTTTCTTGCTCAGATTATAGGTTATTAAATTTAATGCATATATATATGCTTAGCATTGTACTACTACACAAGGATCGGGGACATTAAGTGCATTACATTTACAATGAAAAACATCACGCTTGCAAATTAAAACAGACGCTAATACTTTATACGGAAGAACAAACAGAGTAGACAAGACTCAAGTGGAAATTAAATATGCCACAACCATAAAACTCCTACATAGGATAATTATATTATAACAGCTAGAATTTGGAACTAATTAACAGAACGACAGTTACGACGAATGCGGCCATGGGAAGATCCTGGGATGCTTCCCATTCTGAGCATTGAATTCTTGAAGTCCTGGAAGAAAGCATAGGGGTCTTCGGCGTAGGTTTGCACAAGCTGTCGGGTCAGGTCGTTGTTACCACTCATAAGAACCTGGTCTGACGGAAGCAGACCTTCCCCAGACAGCAGATTAACGTAGTACTGGTTGTCAAACGTAGCTGGTGTAACCAGGTCCAGATGCGCCACTGTGTTGCCATTGTTTGTGTTTCTTCCTCCTCCTGATGAGCATAACCGTTGCAGTGAGGAAATGAAGTCCAGATTCACACGCGCACTGTTGCTACCACTGCCTTGTAAACGAGAACTGAACGTTGTGCACCGAGCTTTTCCTATTGTGTGCCCTCCTGCCAAAATATATCAGTAACCAGACATGTTATACTTCTGTTTGTTAAGTGTGGATTAGATGTAAGACCTTTTTTGTACCAAATATATATGTCCATAGTTTATGGAGACTTGAGCCTAAGAGAAAGAATACCAGAAAGGGCAACCATGTCACGGAGTGAAAGACCAACGTTCTGGAACTTAGAGATGAGGACGTCAACTGTGGAGTTAGGAGCAGGAATGTTGTTGTTTGCTGCCTGCTTGCTAGCACTGAAGCTGTCTTTCCTTCCCACCTGGACTTCCCAACTTGGACCTCCTGACTGTAAGATATATACAACATAATGTTATAAATACTTAAACAGATCAAGTCAATAATAAATTTAAACATATCGCATGTTTGAATCCAGAAGAATCAGGGAAAAAAAAAAACACTAACCAGAACAACAGAATCTCGAGCCGCAATTGCAAGAATGTCAGCACAGGATACGGTTTGTGGGCAGACCAGTTCAAGTTCAGATTTTATTGCATCTATAACTTCAAAGCCTCTAAGTGAATTCAAGTTTGGTCCTGCAGTTTTCTCACCAACGAAGTTCTGTGTGTCATCTAGCAGCACCGAAGCATCACAACCCTTCAAGAGAGAGAGAAAAAACATCATCTTTAAAAAACTTTAATGATGGAGTTACACGTCTTTATATATATAACCGAAAGAAACAAGAGAGTCATGCATTGACAAAACAGTCGTGAAAGTGAAGACGAAGAAGTGAGGCTGCCATTCTGGAGTCCTGAAACACAGCTTTCTCTACCCAAGAGAAGACAATGGACTCTGCTTCTGGGCAAGTATGTTGGTATACATCATTCCCTAATATTGGACATTTGTTATCACGGTAGCCTTGCTTGGAGGAGCCTGCAAGTGCTGAAGAAGAAGCAAGCTTCAAAATAACTATAAATAACACAAAATACCACCTCGCCATTATTAAAGGGTTCTGTGTTTGAGTGAGTTGCTAAGCTTCAAGGTTCGTCTTCTATATATAGAGAAATGCTGATGCCATTGTTAAGACCAAGTCTAGGCATCCAAGTGGTCTGTGTACGAGAAGTTAGTAACCTAATGCCATGTGATGTGAGAATCGTTTCAAGTTCTTCCATTTTCTGTTTTGAAAACAGAGTGGAAGCGCGTGAATTATGACGCCACTGCTAAATATAAGAGTACGATGCATTATACTTTCCATGTGGTATGTACAGTTTACTCACTTTGGAAATATGATTTTTTTTTTTTTTTGGTGTTTTGGGGTTGTTCAGGAAAAAATGTGACTTTGCTTCTATTAACAGATTAAAAAAGAAGCCTGCCTTGGAATGATTTTGAGCATCCTGGTTACCCTACTAATGTGAACTCTTTCAGATGCAGTTTGCATATGTAGGACCCACTCTTTTTTTTTTTTTTTGCCCTTTCTGATTTAGCATTATTATTTGATGAACATACGTTTACTATTTCACCCTTATATTTATGTTGAAACTTCATGAAGGGGGGATGTGGGAAACCCCATGTATCATAGAAATCTATCAAACCCTTTCATTTGGGGTGTTATTTTCAAGGGTATCATAAAACTCCTACGAAATTGGATTTTTTTTGGAAAAAAAAAACATTAAGTTTTTTTCCCAGATAAAAAAAAACATTAAGTTGCACTCCCTCACGTAACAAGCTATACTTCATACTCTATGTTAATTCGTTAAATTTGTCTTAAATTGAAAAGAATTTTAAGGTTTACCATATTAAATAATGTTTTGAATGAGAGAAAAATATAAAAAGTCGTATTTAAACATTAGTTACGTAAAAAAAATGATAAATAATCATCAGTTGTTCTTCAAGTGAATTATATTGGTCTATATTATTGGACGGAGAGAATATATAATATTATAATTACCCGCAGTTTGGGTGGGAAACAAAATTAAAAAGGAAAGAATAATAGAAAAGAAGATCAAAAACAAAAAAGTTATTTTACTTTTAGAAGTTTTCTTTCCTAGAATTTTATATCTCTTATTTCAAAACACAGCCTTGCAAATTTTTCGTTTGCAGTTTCTGGAACGATCTAAAACACGGGTATTTCCTAAGAATAACATGGAACCTCCAAATTCTCCTCCCTTGGTCTTGTAGGTATATACTTTCACATGTACTGGATACATTGGTTTACCTTCAAACTCAAGCCAAGTTGTTGTAGTGTAATATAATGCGTCACTGGAGTGAGTTTTATGAAGACTTGGTCGCCAACCGCATACTGTAGACTTGGCGTATGTTACGTTCTAAAACTGGCATAATATAGAAATACAAGCTTTTTGGGAATTAAAAGAACCCCATTAGGGGTTAAAACCATAACAATAATCCAACTAATTCACTTAAAGTTTAGCTGAGACTTGACTTCAAGACTTCAGCATTAATTGCTCGTAGCTAGACCAGCTAGCAAACAAGTGTAACCATAATATTACAATGGTTGTTACATGGGTCACAATGTATTAAAATGACTAAACCTCACTGATGTTCCTCAGGACTAGTTGATGCTTCAGAGCGCCTTCTCTTAGCTTCATTATCACCCAGCTGCAGCGAAACACATAAATCTTCGTCACAGCCGTTCCTCAACGAAGATAAATTCTCAGCGGCAGCTCTATCCAGTGACTCATTTTTGTGCAGTGGTGATCGCCCAGTGAAACTTGGGATAAACTGGTGTTCTATGCTTGGACCTCCTACATTGAATCCATCTTCTACTTGGAACTCGGTCTTTATGTCAATTGAGGATTTCATTTCTTCGCTGCTCTGTTCAACACCTAGAGGGATGGACTGAATTTGAAAACTAAGTGGCTCAAATTTGTCTTCAGTCTTATCCTTAGTGAGAATATCAGGAGGAGAGGAGTCCCCAACGGTGGAGCCCATTGCCGTGGCCGAGGCAGCTCTTTGTTCTTGCACTGCCACTACAAGCAAAAAGATCACACAGAATCAGGTTTTATAACTTGAGATTGTAGTAGTTCGTCTTTTCCCTCATTAAAACACTCCTTGTATAGGAATTATATGAAAATCAGATTGCCGAACTAAAGGTTCTGATTCTGTGGATAGAGAATGAACAATATGAAGGAAGGAAAAAACTGAGAATTTTGTTTAAGAACGAATGACAAACCTCTAAGCCCTTCTTCCGTTGTTATGAGATCGAGTTCAAGGAGCTTAAGAAGACGCCCGAGATCAACCCCACTTGTCCAATTTTCAGGAGGCTGGCCAACTTTTAGTTTGAGGCGGCCTCTGTTAGCAGTTCCTCCCCATATAATCCCAACTGGCTGCGGCTTTCCACCATTTTCCCCTTTTAGCATGATGAGACTTCCACTATCCCCTTCAAGGTCAAAAGTCTGTTGGTTTTCACCCACTACAAGAAGATCAGTAAAGAAGCATATTCCTTTCTCATCATTGTACTCGAGGGCATATGCCAAAACTGTTCCTCTAGTCAGGCCAGAACTTCTTCCAACCTTCACCACCTGTTTTCCAATAAGGCTGCTGATTGGATACTGCAGGTCAATAATTTTTACATCGCCAATATCTCCAACGCCTCTCACAGAAGTAGTGACGGTGGACATGTCAAAGTCATCAGCAAAAGGGATAAATGCCCCATCAGCTCTCACGAAAGTCTCTGCAGGAGAACCACATCAAGATGATGTGTGGGGAGCAAAATGCAATTTGCACTAACAAAATCTTTGAAACTCCTAAATCTCTGTTACCTGGATTTACTCCAGCAAATATTCCATACCACAGCTCATCTGTTATAAACGAAGTTGCCCTCTCCACTGCGCCAAGGTAAACCCCAGGTCCCAAAGTGGGTGGCAGTGGGTGAAACATCTTTTGATTCGGGTAATCTAGGTCAACTGCAACATGCCGATTTGTGAGAAAGCCAACTTGACGATGGCCGGTTTGGCTCCTGACTATGGCACCCAAAGTTCCATAAGTCTCCTGGTTTGCCACCTGGACAAAGAAGGTAAGAAGTTAGACATCCAACGCATCCATCAAATAGAGATGGTTTATGAATGGTGTTGATCTATGAAATTAGTAACTCAACTGTTCTTCCAAGACATGATTGCTATTTTAAGGTGAAGGCATACTGGATCAAATCAATTTAGGCATCTAATGCTTTTCATTCGTAAATCTTTAGAGGATCCACTTTTAACCCTGTAAAATGCTCACAATCTTATTCTTGCTTATTGTATCCTAATCATTGCATTTTAGATGTTTCAGAGGTTGAACTTCAAACTGATGCTTTGGAAGCCCAGGTTACTTAAATATGACATGGTATAAGGGAGGGTCATGGTTATTAAGGTGAAGGACATTATGAAATGGAAAATGGAATGCTTATCTTCTTCACATTACAATAACAGCTCCATTATGAGTATGTCACTGCAGAGTATCCAGAATTATACGATATGTATCAGATGTGTGATATTGGGAGATGCTAAAATTTTATCCAGTGTCGGAGATTCAGGTATCTTGAAGATTAAACTTATGTGTATGAGATCCAAAGAATCCTTGCCAATGACTCAAGAGATATGGTATTTGTTCGAAAGAAAATGTTTTGTGGTGCTACTGTTTAGGGAAGGAAACACTTTGAAACCTTGCAGCTTGATTGCAATCAGGAATGTAGTCCCAGCACAAGTAACGTTATCAAAGAAGATGATAATCAAGGGAGTATGGAAACACCTGAGAACCTGAACCAATGTATGGATCACCACCCCGCAAGTCATCAACAATGTCTGCGTATAGCTGTTCTTTAGGAGCTGGCTCAGGTGCACCAAAATATGAGAACTCCACTACATCTACCTCACACCATACTCCTCCAGGTCCCTGGTTGAAATGTTAAACATTAGAACAAAATGCAGCACTAGGCAAAAGAAATGACCTGATTACCAACTAGGCATGATTTAACTCAATAATGAATTTAGGGAGGTCTGAAATAAACATCTGAGAGAACCTCAAGAGCAGTAGGCAGACACTGGATTGGGCTGAGCCATTGCTTGTGAACTTTCCTGGAAACAAACACTAGAATGGCAGGAATATCAGTCAATTCACCCCGCCGAATACGAAAACCAATTGCAGTACCCAGGCTGTAACAACGCAATATCTTGCTGTGAAATGCTCTGATTGTCATAAGTTCAAGCAATGTGGTTGCCTGCTGCCCCTTTGGTAACCGACCAAGGTTGTCAGGTAGCACCCCCTTCTGTAGGTTCAAAAAGTAGTTTGCTCTCTCTTCAGCAGCATCATTCAAGCGACTAGATGTAGGCCATGAGAAGTAAGCAGCACTGCTCTCGCAGTGCTGTCCAGCTGAGGCAAATGGTTGAAGCGATGGGGGACTCAGCGAAGGCAAATTAGAATGACTGCAACAAGTTCTTTCAAGATCCAAAGCTGATTCTTCTGACGGAGTTGAACCAGAAGAACGGATCCTCATGCTACATCTGGATTGCTCCATCTGTCTTTAACCTGACATTATAGTTTGTTTTGATAGATTACTAACGTAAAATAAAAGAAGAAAATAATTCAGGAGATTCTGCATTCAAGTTTACATTTTCTATTTCCAAATGAAAGTTGGTCAAAAAAAAGAGGAACCCCCACTCAATCAACCAAGCCAAAAGGGGAAAAAAATTAAAAAAAAAAATCAAATCAAACCAAAATATTGAGTATCATGGCACCCAATGTATCTTATTTTTAGAACAAAGGAAGTAAAGAAAAAGGCAAAGAAAGTAACGAGCCATAGGCAGTGAATAATTATGATGCTTCCCACTCAAATAAGAAAATACTTTTTTCAAGCATTACTTGCACAGTAACCATACGTGCCATTAAATAAGTAAAAAAAAATGGAAATACTTGGGACCCGATAGGGTCATGATAAGATAAACGAATAATATCTCATACGCGTCACCCAGTAAAAAAGAGGAATAGAAAGGAAACTAAGACTCATTCTCACATCCACAGGTTTCTATTCCCAGCTTCAAGCAAATATAAATTTTCAAATTCAGCAATGTATTTAGAATAGTATAGTAACTTTCATAAGCTAAGATAAATTTAAGCATATTATTTTCTCTTGAGGTAATCATTTCACACACCACACCATCAAATTCCAAAAATCTCATTTTCACAAGGAAAAGTATTTGCTGATCCAGAGAAAATTCCAGTACATGGATAGGTCTTTAAAAAGAAACAATTTTTCCACGACATATTTTTAATCACAAAAGATGATAACAAACAACTCTACCAAAATCTTATCCCTTTCACAATTAACAAGAGAGGTGGGGAACTAATATGCGTACACTCAGACTTGCAATCGAAAATCAAAAAGTCAATAAACAGAGAGCGTCCGAATAAACACTGATAAAGTCACCAAGAACATCAAATACACAAAGAAAAGGAAATCCCAGAACACTATGGTAGAATCATCACTAAAGACCACCATCCCAAGCTCGAAGGGTAGGGGAAAGTAAAGAAAGAGAAGTAAAAGAAAAAGAATGAAAGTAAAACTCACGGTGTCTCTGATCGATAGAGGGACAAGGTGGAGTAAAGATCATAACACCTTCATTGACAAAAGAAATATATCAAAACGCCGAATTGGAGCTAAGATCTGCGAGAAAGTGGCAAAATTGGGGGATTGCGTTGTACGGGGCAAAATGATGAATGGGCGATTTAGTTCAGTCCATCCCCATGATGAAAAGGTACCGAAGTGTGGTAAAGTGGAGGGCGAGTAAGTGTGTTGGAAATTGTTTTTTGTTGTGTTTTGAAAAAGGCGCTTTAATGGGAGCTTCAATTTCATTGTTGGGTACAAGCGCGAGGTTTAGTGAACTGTATTTATTTTATAAAATGTAAAAATTATTTTTAAAAGTTAATTTGGATAAATCTATCCTGAAGGTATCTACAGAATAGCATATTTATCCTGAAAGTTTTCTTTTGGCTCAATTTCCTTTGAAAGTTTTAAAAGTGGGCAAATCTGCCCCTGCCGTCAATTAATCATTAGTTGATCAAATATGTTAAGTTGATAGTCTATAGATCATCCACTGTATTTTTGTTAAAGTGATAATTTGTTTTGGAAGTTTTAAATCCGTTAATTTTGACCATTATTTGACTAAATATATTGAACTGGCAGTTCATATGTCATCTAGTTTATTTTTGCTAAGGTAAAAATTTTTATCGGATTTAAAATTCATCTTTTTTAAAAGTTAAATTTAAAATTTTTAGGATAAATTTTCACCTTAGCAAAAATATTGTGGATGACATGTGAACTGTCAGCTTAACTTATTTAATCAACTAACGACATGAGCAAATTTACCCACTTTTAAAACTTCCAGAATAAATATTTCGGAGTTTGACCCATTTATTTTCCATGTCTTAAATTTAAAATAAGTGGCATTTGTACTCAAATTTACTTCGTTTATAATAGTTAGTTTCTAAAAAAAATTGTAAGAAGACCGCCTGATAATCCGGCACCAATTGGCAATCGACTAATCCAGACTCGAGGGGTAAAAGTACTGCCCATATAGGCGGGGTATCCCTTCTCCCAACAAGAGGGATTCCTCATATTCGAACACACGTTTTCATCCTTACGAGACTCAAATCCACTTACCAGTTGAGCCAACTACTCGTTGGTTAGTTTCTAAAATTTTAAAAGAACTTTATTCTACTTTTAACTGTGTTAATTCATCTTATCTGACACTAATACAATTAAAGTAGTTTATGAGAAATGTTTATTATGATAAGTGGCATGACAACTAACATTATTTTAGTTAATTATAAACTGAACATTTAATTTTTTTTAAAAAAAAAAAAGAGGTCAAAATCATTTAGGGAAAATCCCAAAAAAATACAAGGGAAATAGGAAAATTTCAATTCAAAGTAACGAAATCAAAAAATTTCAAATAAGTCTTTTTGTACTTTTTTTATTGTGTAACTACAAAATGCCACCGAATTTTTAATAACACAAGTATCTTAATTCACAATAAGAATATCTCAATTAACAATAATATAAACATTTAGGTACTAAGTATTTACACTGTGAATTGTTTGTACTATTGTTGTTAACTGAGATACTCTTGTTGTGAATTATAATATTCTTATTGTTATAAATCAAATGTCACTTTCTTAATTACACAATAAAAAATACAAAAAGACTTATTTAGGATTTTCCAATTTCGTTGCTCTGAATTAGAATTTCCTTATTTCCCTTATCTTTTTTTGAGATTTTCCCAATCATTTACCATGTCATTATAATTAATAGAAATGATGTCATATGACATGTCAATAGTGCTAATACACATGCCATATAAGTTAATTTAACAGTATTAATGTCACGTTAGATAAATTAGCATCATCAAAAGTAGGATTAAGTCATTTTCAAACTTCAAAAACTAACTGTTATAAACGAAATAATTTTGAGGAAGTAAAACCTTTTGTTTCACAGTTTTTATTGGGTTACAGGATTAATATTATTTTTTTCCCTCTTTACCCACGATAACAATATTTAATATTTTAAATACTTCTTTTTTATATGCTCAATATTTAAGTTTTTGTACCCGTTTTTAGTAGTTTTTTATATAATTGCTGAAAATTCAAGGGAGAATTTTAAAAAAAAGACACTCCAAATAGGGAAAATACAGGCCAAAGCAACGAAATAGAAATTTTAAATCAGTCACTTTTATACTTTTTCCTGTAATTACAAAAATATCACTGGATTTTTAACAACACGAGTATATTAATTCACAACAAGCATTATTGTCAAACTCAGGAGTTGACTCTTCGAGTACATTCCTACCTTATAAAATTATGTCACGTTTGCAATTAAACTCGTATTGGTCATAAACTTAGTAAAACTCATGAGTTTACCTATCATGTTTACCGATTTTATGTTTTTACCTTATAAAATTGTGTCAACTCGCTATTAAAATCATATTATTTTATTCAATACAATTATGTTCAATAAATTTATATATAAATTTCACATAAATTTATTTCTAAAATATGATAAATTATACATGTTAGGTTGATGATTTAAGTGTTCAATTATTCATATTTAAAGTATATTTAAATTAAATTATTTTCTATAATATATACTATTAACACCTATTTATTAATTAAGGCATACTCTTACAAGGTTACGATTCAAGTTTACAATCCGAGTTTACATGCTTGTCATGAGTTTACTTAAACTCATGAGTTTGACAACTTTAATGACAAGAGTATATTAGTTAACAACAACATAAATATTTAGATACTACATATTTACGTTGTGAATTGTTTGTGCTATTGTTGTTAATTGAAATACTCTTGCTGTGAATTAAAATAAGTGTGTTGTTAAAAATTCAGTGACATTTTTATAATTATAGGAAAAAAAGTAAAAAAGTGACTGATTTAGGATTTCCTCATTTCGTTACTCTGACCTAACTTTTCCTTATTTGGATTGTCTTTTTTTGAGATTTCTCAAAATTCAATGTCATTGAGTCAAATTCAAGGATTCTTTTTTCATGCCTACATCGGTTAAATAAATGATGATATTCAGTGACTTGATCTTTTTACATGAAGATCCTTCACGTTCTTGCTGTATTTCTGGAGGACGTTCCTCTTCACTTCAAACTTAATGTCTTAGAGAACTCTTCTATGGATACTGTCATTGACTCTTCACTCCCATGCTTTTTCCCTCTAGATATTTTGGACTGATAGGGAGGCTTCCTTGCTAGCTGAAGGAGTGCTGAGGAACTCTATTTTTAGCATAGGAAAATAAAAAATAAGTGTTGAAATATACAAAAATGCTTCATTAAAACATGAAAGATCAATATTAAAAAAAATAAATAAAACGAGTGTTGATAATATTTAGACTAAATATTAAAATTAAGTATTGCAAAAATTAAAGTTTCCAACAAATCAACTTCCAAAAATGTCTTCTTTTTCTCATTTTGGTTAAAGTATATTTTGCCATTTAAATTTAGATTAGGTTTTATTTTAGTCATTAACTTAAAAAAAAAGGTGCTTTTTCATTTATATTGACATCATTAACTTCACTAATTAATGGAAAATAATGAGTCAGCAAATTTAAATGTTTAACATATTAAATTTTAATTGTTTAATATATTTACTTTTAATTTTAAAATTATTCTTCTAGGAGGACATGCGAGGACTTAAGTCTACTGAGTCATCATTTTAAATTTATCAATTCAACATTTTCACTAAATTTTAAATAGTGAAGTTAACTGTATTAATTTAGCCATTCATTTTTAAATTCTAAAGCTTTAACTTTTTTAAATTTATTATATAATGTTTTAAAGGTACTTAAATGTTATTTTTTAAAATTTTTAAAATAAGTAAATTTGTTTGAATTATAAATTCATGTAATTCGTGCTTTTACAGGTACTCAAAGGTTATTTACCGTTATTTATAAATATATTTAAATAAGAAAAACAAAAAGGAACTAAATGTCTTTCGAATCTAACTATAATGCTTTCCTTCCCTCAATACTTCATTCAAAGTTTGTATCTTCTAAGCATTCTGAAAAAATAAAATTAAATCGGCTGTTTTGGTTAAATATTTATAAGTGAGTATTATTCTCTCAAAATTCAAGCCCTGTTTCTTTTAAACTTGATATCTCATTTCTATCCATAAAAACCTTAATTTTCATTTACATATTAAGCCATTCGCTTGTGTGCTACGAATTTTTAAAACTTTTTCATAATTGACTTCATCTTGTTGGTTGAGGGGGGAGAGAGAGAGAGAGAGAGAGAGAGGGAGGGAGCCATGAGAATCTCAAGCTGCCAAACATCTACACTAAGACCCGTTTGACTGTAACTTATAAAGAGTAACTTATTTGACTTATGTGGCTTTTGATAAGTAACTTATTAAAATTTAATTGTGTTTGGATTGAAGGTGAAAAAAAGTGACTTATTGGGAGTAGAATAAGTTACTTATATTTGGATTGGGAGTAAAAAAAGTGACTTATGAGAGAGAGAAAAAATAACTTCTTTTAAGAAGTCACTTGTTTTTATTTATAAAAAAAAATAACTTATTGACATAAGCTACTTTTTTTTAGAAGCAAACTCCTTTTTTTTTTAAAGTCCGCCCACCACCATCTGTCCCAAACAGACTCGAAATAGAACAGTTCATTAGAATGTGAAACATATCATCAATCAAATCGTGAAAAACAATAGAATTTGAATGGAGGAGGAAGGGAGGAGGAATATATATATATATATATATGAATATATATACTGTATATTAAAAATTATTAAAAAAATAAAGGAAAAGGCAGAGAGGGTTGTACGAATATTAGATAAATTACATGTAACCATATTGCTGATGGCAAGGCAGAGAGTGAGAGATTGAAATTGAACATCAAAATCAAACTATGGTAAACTCAACTCATTGGGAAGACAAACAAAAGAATGAGAAAGCTACCCGTTTTATTTTGTTACTCCTACCCCAAAACAAAACAGTCCCATTATAATTTAGGGAATGAAATTGCCAACACACATAAAGCCAAAGGGGGTAACAAGAAAGGAGAGGAAAACCCTGCAAAACCCACCACCCATAAGCAATAGCACTGTGTTATTTTGCCTTCGTTTCTGCCATATTCACCACAAAGCCAAAGGAGGCGACAAGAAAGGAGAAACTTGTTTCATCTTGTTACAATAATGTTCAACGTGGGCCAGAGGATTATATTTTTCCACCAGAAACAAGACCTGGTAACCATCATGTTCATATCGGTGAAGTAATTCCAGTGATTGATCTAAGTGAAGCAGAGCAAGGTGATCATTATCAAACACCAACTATTCAAAAAATCCTCAAAGCTTCTCAAGAGTTTGTATTCTTTTAGGTTCATATTATTTTAAGGGGCAAGAGGCAAGAGGTAAAAAGCTATTAAAAAAGAAGAAGCAAAACACAGAACCATCAAAGAGAGAGACAGTATGAATTAGGATAGGGTTTTGATTAGATTGGCATGTGGAGATAAAAAGCAAACATCGTCCACTTCACTTGTGCCGCAATACATTCGTGATTCCTTTTTCCTTCCCATTTACATTTACCCACCACAAATAACAAATATCAAGCACGAATGCACAAATATTTTACCTCGCGCCACCTCGTTTTGGAGTTTTTAACATGAAAGAAGCTATTTGTTTTGAATTTACTTCACGTTTGATTTTTTTTTTCTGCACCCATTGCATTAGCTTATAAGAAAAATCACTTATGCAAGAAATCATAAAAAGGGTTTTATCGATCTATTGGATTTAAGAAAGGCGTAGAAGGAAATTAGTGGCAGTTCACCTATTTGAAATTAGACTATATGCATTACAGTTCACAGACGCTATCTTTCTGTAAAGTGTGGGGGGGGGGGGGGAACAAAACAAGAAGCCTCTGATATTGATGCTCTTTTGTCGTGTTACTATTTCTCAGGAAAAAAAACTGTGGGGAAAGTCTCAACACTTGCAAAACATACCAATATAAAATAAAAATTAGGGGAAACTAAGAAGAAGCCTACCTCGAGCTGTGAGTTGTGATTTGCCATTGCTGATCTCTAAAGAATGAAGAAGCATAAAGGATTGATGAAGAGTGAAGAAGAACCAACAGTGCTACTAGATCTGCCTATGAACCAACTATACAAGCCAAGATTTGAAGCAGCAAGCTCAATTGATGAAGATTGAAGAACTGGAAGCAAATGCCACCGAGGTCAACGGCGACAGCAAGAACGATGCTCCTTGGATGCTGCTGTGATGCTCGAAATTTCGCAGTGAGAAGAAGCGAACTCTCACTCTCAACTCTCGAGTCTCGCTCTCCTTTCTCAATTCTCACTTACTCACAGACACAGTTCCCAGACCACAGTCATGACTCATGCCATTGCCACTTGTCAAATTGCCAGTTGCACCCTTTTTTTTTTCTTTATTATAACACTTATCAAGCCAGGCTAGCCTGATAAGCCTAACAAGCTTATGTTTGTGCCTGGCTTGATTAATAAATGAGACTTTTTAAAAAGCTTGAGCTTGTCCTGTTAGTATATCAGGTCAGGCCTAGGCCTCTAGTAGGCCATCTGGCCTGGTTTCACCCCTACTAAGAAGAATAAGAATGGGCAGTGACAAATTGATACTACTAGTTGCCAAAATTGGGATTGTTTTTTTAGCAACTAGCAAGACTTCGATGTTGGCAAGTCATCAGTGGGGAGACGATATCTAAATAGGGGACAGAGTACCTATTTGGTATGACGTTGAGGGGCAAAAATCAAAACTTTATGATAGCAGGGATTGGGTCTCTGAAGAGTATAAGAAGAAAAGATGAAAAAGAAAGTATTACACGATATCTTTAAAGGTGTAAGCAACATTTTCTTTTAAACTTAATTCACTCCACCTATATCTAAGTCAGATTGACAAGTAAATTTCCTGCAGGATACAATGAAGACCAATGAGTATGGATTGCAATCCCTAAACTCAAGTAATACAACAATGACTTTTATAAAATGATAATTTGACTTTATCTTTGTACGTACTCAAAAATAAAGGCAATGAGTTTGATATCTTGTATGGTTTTTTAATCTTGTATCTTTTGTGTGTGTTTTGAAACCCAATTAACATAGGGAAATTGGATGTTTTTTGAGCAAAACATATGTTTTTAAATGTCTGACTTAAATGGGGTGTTTGGGATAAAAACTAGTATCATATTGGACTTATTCCAAATAAGTCTCTTATTTGGATAAGCATCAATATGATGCTTATTCTCCAAGGGACGTTTTGATCATTTTCTTTTTTTTCTGAATTTTTATTTTTATTTTTTTGTTATAACTTACTCCTTTAAATCTTAATTATAAGACCTAGTTGGCTTTTTCGGAGAATTCTAAAGAAGTTAATTACATTATTTTAAAATATTAAAATTTATATTTTCTTAAAAAATGTTTTGTTTAACTTATGGACTAATATATAATATAATAAATCATAATATGATATGATTAAAGAATTTATTTTATTTCCTTTACTTCTCCAAAAAAGTTAACTATGTCTTAAAATTAGAGCAAGAGGTAGTATAAATATTATAATATATTTACATGTAATATATAATCTCATATGTTCTTAACTATAAAACCTAGTTGACTTTTTTTGAAGAATTTTAAGAAAGTTGATTATATTACTTTAAAACATTAAAATTTATTGGCTTTTTAAAATTATTTTGTTTGACTTATGAACTAATATATAATATAATAGATCACAATATATGATATGATTAATGTCTTTTTCAGTTATTTATCATCAAAAGTTACTTTTCAACATATCAACCAAACAAATTTTATTTTTACATAAGTCACTTATGCTACCGTTAATCCAAACATAATCACATTTCATAATCTAACTTATATCCAATTTGACTTACCCATAAGTCTAATTATAAATAAGTTACTTTTCTCACTGTTATTCTAAACACACCCTGTTGTGTCTATCACAAATGAAGTGATGATGCAGGGTATTTATAGACCATGAAGCAATGTTTTGAAGGGGTGCCTCTTAGAGCAACACCTCTTTAATTAAAAGTCATAATTATATGTTAGATTCATGAATCACATATATCTATTTATGAACCAACATAACCTAAATAACCAACAGTTATTTAAAATGACTATTCCATGAAGAGTTATACTTTTATAGCATGTAGAGTTGTCTTAAAATCTAATACAACATTTCACTAAGAACCTTTAGTATGTTAGATTCATGAATCACATATGTCTATTTATGAACTAATATAACTTAAATAACCAACAGTTATTTAAAATGACTATTCCATGAAGAGTTACACTTTTATAGCACATAGGTTTGTCTTAAAAACCAACATAACCTTTCACCAAGAACTTTTGATCATAACCATTCATATGTGTCTCTAAGAACAAAAAAGACATAACTATGGTGACCTTTAGTGTTATAACTTCCTACACAAACCTTAACATAAATTCCTTAATTTATAAGGACATGACTTTTCAACAAATACATCTTTTCATATTAAAATATTCCAACATTTATTGCACAAAATGGGTGTTTAGCTAAAGGTAGCAATTTTGCTATTTAAGTACTCTGTTGGTCTAATCAGACTAATAGTCTATAAGTAACTTTTTTGAATAAGCAAAAATATGTTGCTTATTTAAACGATTAGTAAGTTGTATTACCTCCGTATCTAATTACTATTACATTAAAGCATTCGATATCAAAGGTTTTGTCTCGGCGCTTATATTCTGTGAAGTTTGCAATCGGTTCAGGGCGACATTGAAACAGAGTTCGAGAGCTCTGCACTGGAGAGGATGAGATGAATTAGGATGTGATTTTATACACGCATGCCGAAAGAACCCAGAGGGTGAAGCCAGAAGCGTCGCCGCGACATGAAGCGGTGTCGTTTGGCTGTGGTTATGGCGACCCACTTCAGCGATCGCATGGCTGGGAACACTGGCTGCTTTTGGTGTTAAAGTTTGCTGGATTGCAAGGTGTGAAAAATCAGACCTGACCAGCTAGTTCGATCAGGAACTAAACCTTAGTCTGGTCTGAAATATTTGAAAACCGAAAGAGAGGTTGAATTGGTATGAGAGGAGATTTGACCAGCCGAATCGGTTTTTACAAAAAAAAATAAAGAAAGAAAAAGAAGAAAAAACATAACAAAAAGATAATACTGCCATTTATTTATGAAATTTTTAAAAAAATCAATATATTGTCATCTATTTTATTATTATAAATTATACTTATATATTTCTTTAATTTTTATGTCTAAATATATAGTATTATTTTATTATTGTCAATTAAATTATAATATTTTAATGTGACCGGTTCAACCCCGATCCGACCCGTTTGAACATAAACCCATACTGTGACTAATTCGTTACCCAATCTAATTTTTTGTACCTGGGTGGATTGTGCTCAGCGCGGCTCCCATTTCCAAAAATCAAATTTCAGCTCATAACACAAACGAATTCTCTTGTAGGGTGTTTGGATACCAAAATAAAAGTCCTTCTAGGGCAAAAAGCCCTTATAGGAAAAATATACCCAAACACTCTCATTTTTCATAAAAGTCCTTTTACCCCCAAACCAACTTTTTTCTTCCAAAACCAACTTTTCAAAAAGCTACTTTTTCACTTTTCTCTTTCTTCATTTTTCCACTTTTCTCCTTCCTCTTTC
>JBAGKO010000008.1:28694467-28704780 GCA_037177275.1 Acacia concinna
TTACTTTAATATATTAAAATTTTTTTATTTTTCTTTAAATTATATTGTTTGACTTATAAATTAATATATAATGTAATAAAATATAATATATAATATAATTAAGTAATATAATTAATTTTCTTAAGATTTTTCTAACAATTCTTTTTTTTTTTAAAATAAGGGTTCAATTAGCACCGGAGAGAGTGTATTAGCATATGTTTTCAGGTTTGACAATGCTGGGGAAGTGAATTTACGAATTGGTCCCTTGAAATTTTGTAAATCTCAGTTGAGGGAAACAGAAGTTAAGTTAGGGACGCGACCTCCTCTCCATAATTCACTCGGCTAATAAATTACGATCAATTTCAATATCTGCTTTCGTAGGGTTCTTCCCCAATCCATATCTCTCCTTTCACACTGCTCCAAATCCAACCCATTTTATAATCCTTTCAGTGGGATAGATCTCTGCCATGAACTAATGTACTCAATTCTTCGTCCAGATCTTCTTTTCCTCTTTGCTTCCTCGCCATTTTAGCTGAAACATTTTGAGCAATTCAAGATTTTATCTTTTTGCATCAAGTTTTCCTTTTTAGCATTCCTTTTTCTTCTCTTGTTGATCTTTCGCGCTTTCCTTTTTCTTGGTTTTCTTCCGTCATCGTTTTCATGGTATGCTACTTATAGATATGGATGGGCTTGGTGCTGGGGGTGATATTCAAGGTGCTCCCAAACCGGAGGGTCTTGAGCACTTGGGAGCTGTTCCCACAGGTTTGCTTCGCCTTGTTTATTTTGTTTGTTTGCTTCTTTGCTTCACTGAATATAGTGTCCCGGGTTTTTTATTGCTCCCCTTATTATTATAGATCTGTTTAAGTTCAGTGATTCAATCATATGAAACTGGGAATATAAATTAGTTCATAAATTAGTTGTATTTCTTTTACACTTCTAGGCATCCCTTTGTTTAATATTGTCACGGTTGGTGGCTTCATTAGCATTTATTTCATGGCCTGAACTTTAGACCGAAGCCTGAGCTTGATTTAAAGGTTTTGCAAATCCTAAAAAGTTACGGGTGTATGACACTGCCAATTGCGTTCTTTTTCTTTTTGCTTAAATGAGTATGTAATTTGTTTGTTCATCCTGGTTGATAATCCAGGATGTTTTAATGTGCCCTAGGCTTATGTCAACGGCGGTGGATTTGTAGTGATTTCGCTGGATTTCATTGCTTTGCTGTGAAAAAAATTTTATTCACATTAATTTTGAATTAGCGGACTTGCTTGACTTTTTGACTAGATTCACTTCAAAATTTAAACTCCTTTTGCCTTTCATTTGGCTTTACTATCTGAAAGGTGATATGATTCATCATCCTGATGTAGTTCATCCCTTTTTCTATTTTTGTGGTCTTGGCAGCTCTATTGTAAGGGAATTATCCATTATCTGAGTGAACTGTACCTTTTTTATGTTGAACAGTTAATAAAAAAACCAGCTGGCATGTTTTGAACTGAAAATTCTTCTGTTTTGCAGGAGGTGCAGTGTTTGATGCATCACAATATGCATTCTTTGGCAAAGATGCAGTTGAGGAGGTTGAGTTAGGGGGGTTAGAAGATGAAAACAATAGCTTGCTTGGTGTTGATCTTAATGAGGAGGAGTTCATTTTTAATATTAACAAAGAGGAGGTTAGTTTTCAACCTCTTTAGAATTTCAATTATTTTGAATTTCCAGTAGCTAACTTGTTTTAATTTTTTAAATTTAAACATGTTGAGCTTTTGCTTTTGGTTTATAAGCTTGTGTTGAGGACTTGAGGTCTTTTTGCTGGTGGAATGGAGCACATCATGTTCTTCCTTTTTCAAATTTTATAATTTATAATTTGCTTTGTTTTTGATCCACTTGTCTTTTGGGGATTAGCCTTCCGTTCTGTTGTCCTCATCATGTCCTATTCTGGTCCTCCAAAACTTTTGAGAAGTAAAATCTAATGACACAATCTTCTCAACTTCTGTTTTGTTTTATCTGTGTCAATTACTAATGTATGTATATTCAAGTACATTTTCATGTTCTGACGTTGTCTCTTCCTGGTGAAGTAAACAATTTTCTTTTGGCTTTTCAACCTTCAATAGGGTGACCCAAATTTCAAGAGACGAAATTCAAGCAATGAGTTGGTTAGATGTCAGAGTCGTTATTAGATATCCTTGCTACATTTGGTTGGACATGGGGTTTCTACCATTAAGTGCCTCTTTTTTCTTCTGTCTGGGGCATGTTTGTTAATGTTTCTTTTAAACAGACAAAATATGATCTTGTAAACAAAGTAGGTTAGGTGGTTAAGATTTGATAGGCTAGTGGTCCTTTAGCATATGACCTGTTTTTATTTAAATGTTCTTCTATGAAAATAATGATTGTGGGGCAAATATATTTGATGTATCACTTGAGTTGTTTTGCTGCTCTTTTACCTATCTCCCAATTCTTGTATCTCTCCTACACTTCTGGACCTGTATCAGAGTTTTGGGTGTACCATAATAGTTGTCTGTTACCTGAAGATTCTAGTAAAACCTGAGTTGAATTAAGTTATTCCTTCCAGTGTGTTTGCGTA
The DNA here is from genome assembly GCA_037177275.1 of Acacia concinna. NCBI lineage: Eukaryota > Viridiplantae > Streptophyta > Magnoliopsida > Fabales > Fabaceae > Acacia > Acacia concinna. The sequence goes on from JBAGKO010000008.1 coordinate 28,697,019, forward strand.
ATAAAGAAGTGCTCCATTGGTCTATCTTCCTTTACTTATCTGTTACATTAATTTTACCCGCTATTTAAATATTGCTGCCACATTGTTAAAACTATTGTCAACCAACGTTTCCTTTCACATTGCAGGCTGAGGATGTGAGGTCTCTATCAGATATTGATGATCTCAATACCACGTTTTTGAAGGTAAGGATGTTAAACAAATGCATAATGTAGTTTCTAATGGTTGATGCTTAATTGAATAAGTGGCTGAGTATTGTAAATTACGATCACGTTTCAATCTGTATGCTTTCCTAGTAAGCAACCATTATATGCTGAACCTGTTTCATGATCTCTGTAATGCTTCATGCTTGATGCTTAATTGAATGAGTGGCTGAGTATTGTAAATCATGATCACGTTTCAATTTGTATGCTTTCCTCAAGTAGGAAACCATTATATGCTGAACCTGTTTTATAATAACTTATTCAATTTGTAATGCAGTTAAACCTGTTTTATGATTTTTGCTATTTCTGCTTGATGATGATGATCAGTAATTTATTCACTATATATAAGATAAAAAGGGAAAAAGAAAGAGGAGGTGGGGAACGAAATCATTGAGTATGGTAGCTCATTGTGTTTTATGGCGTTGAAACCAGATACCCAACGTTCTCCAAGAATCATAAATGTGTGGATTGCAATGATTTTTCTGTATCTTTAGAGAAACTTGGCAGCTTGTTAGGGTTTTCCTTCCCTTGTCAAGTTTTCAGATTTCTTAGTTTGACAAGGCTGCGTAGACAAAAATAATATGCATTTATTGTTGTCAGAATTATCCTTTCTGTTGGGTGAAATGGTGGCTCTGTTTCACTTTGGGGTCAGTATGAAACGAGGAAATCAATCTTATTGCTGATTTTGTGGGAACGTACCACAAAATCTTGATATAAAACTGTATATCTATATATATTAGACCGTTGTGACATTGGTTCTGAAAATTGTATTTAGGCTAAGATTTATCATTTCCTATGCTTCATTGATTGAACTTTTTATTATGCTAAATCAAAGCAGTCTTCAAAGAATATGATGTCTCTGCTGAAATTTGGAGCAATCAATCTTTGTTAGTACAGCGTGCATGTACTTTTTCTGTTTCTCTTTTAGGCTTACTTGTAACTTGTATTCTCTAGTTGCTACATCAGTTCATGTTGACAGTGAGCCTCCCACCCCATCTTAAGAATAAGAGAACAGGAAGAATAAATATAGTGTTCAATGGAAGCATAATTTCATCCTGTTTCTTTCTTAAATTTTCTGGTAGCTTACTTTCTATTGCTGGTGATCAATTCATGCTAACAATTGATAGCGGATATGTCATTGCATTCATGAGAATTAAATTGGAAAGAAAAATGAAAGAATGAGATTTAGTTAGGTTATAAAGAAGATGATCAGCTTGCTTCCTTTTGGTAAAATATTTTGGTAGCTAGTAATGGGTTCTCTTAACACGAGGACACTGTTTGATCTTCTTCTTGACAAGCACTCCAGTTATGCTTATATTTATGATTCAGTTTTCTGCTATTTTGATTGTAATCCTGGTATTTTTTATTGTCTATTTATTCTGCTTGTGAGAATTGGTAAGAATATTATTTTTCTCTGATTTCAGTTGAACAAGGCTGTTAGTGGACCAAGATATCCTGGAGTTATTGGTGAACGGGGATCAAGAGAAAGTGAGTAGAGTGTTTGTGCTAATTTATTTGTTTGCAAAACCATAATTTTTCATATTACTTCTCTCATCTTCAAATTGAACTTCTCTTTAAACATTATTTAACATTTGTTGTAAAGTTCTTCATCCATAATGTTGTTTTATACAACTATGATTGCAGACTCTTGACTGCTACTTATTTGTCACCCATTAGTTGCCAAGTGTCCTTTCTCTATGAACTGTTGTAAAGCAAATGTGGACCATTTCTACCCCTGATTTTATGCATTGACATATTTACAAAACTTCTAACGACATGCATCTTAATGCTTTATACAAACGATGGGTGGATGTGAATTCTTGCTACCAGATTATTCATATCATGGTAGTCGTTGGAGTGCTAGAACTTACCCTGCCTTGAATGGGAGAAACATATTCAAGAAACATCAGTATCTTGGTGAATGTGTTGGGGTTTGGGCATTTTCCTAAAAGAATTTAGGGGGTGGGGTCACTAAATCATCTTTTAGCATGTTATTTGTCAAACTTTTTTTTCCTTTTGAGAACTGGGTCTCCAGTGGTTTAGAGAACCATGATAGCTACAAACCATCCACAGTTGTGAATTGGGGACAGTTGTTTCTTGACTGTAGGCAACTCCCCAAAATTAAAACGTAGACTCTAGTGTGAAAGACCCCATAAAACCCTACTCATGTCAGGGAGATGTCTAATTGTTTAGTGGATGTTATTTTGGATTCTTATGAACAATATATATCTAACATGTTTTAAGTAACTATGTACTGGCAACGTGATGGGTATATTGCCATGTTTTACCTATATACAACTTTTCCAATTTGACTGAATTTTTTATACCTGCATAATTTATCCAGGCTCTTCTGCTTCTGACTGGGCACTAAGGGATGATGTTCCCAACTGGTTTGACCAACATGCTTTTAACAGTGAAGGTCTCCATTCTACTCTCTCTCATGAAGAACCAAAGTCTTTGTACAGAACATCTTCTTACCCTGAACAGCTACGGCAGCAACAACCCTACCCCCTCCAACATCGCTCTAGTGAACCAGTAAACTGGTTTGATCAGCGTATGTTTGATGTTGAAGCTGCTCAGGATGGTAAACGCTGGTCATCACAACCGCAATCCTCCCTGTATAGAACTTCTTCATATCCTGAACAGTGCCAGCAACTTCCTCATTTCTCTAGCGAACCAACTTTTGTGCCAAAGTCGTCTTTTACTTCTTATCCTCCCCCTGGTGGTAAGTCTCAGCAAGCTTCTCCAAATCACAGTACAAACAGCCCAGTAATTCCGTATCAAACAGGGGGAACCCAGATGGCATTACCTTCCCAAAGTCGTTCTCATTATTCTAATTCTTTGCGTCAATTGAGTGGATTAAACCATGGGTCTCATTATGGTGGAAGTATGCGCCAATTCACTGCTGGCTCTCCTCTGAATCATCGCATGCAGAATCAATGGATCAATCATGCCGGGTTATATACTGGAGATCATTCAAACGTTCTAAGTAATATGCTGCAGCAACAATTACATCTTCACAATGGGTCCATATCTCCTAACTTAATGACTCAGTTGCAGCAACAGCAGCATAGACTGCATCAATCTGCTCAACAGTCAGCAGGGTACCTTTCAGGTTTCCGGTCCCATTTACTCAATCCCCATCTTTCTTCTGGCTCAACTGTGATGAGCAAATATGATCATATGCTAAGTCTGGCTGATGTGAGAGATCATAGACCAAAGTCAACTCATAAAGGTAGACATAATACCCGCTTCTCTCAACAGTCTGATATCACTAGCCAGAAGAGTGATGGTGGGTCATTCCAGTTCAGGTCCAAGTATATGACAAGTGATGAAATTGAGAGTATTCTGAAAATGCAGCTTGCAGTGACGCATAGTAATGATCCATATGTAGATGACTATTATCACCAAGCATGTCTTGCTAAAAAGTCTTCCAGTTCTAAGTTGAAACACCCATTCTGCCCAACCCAAATAAGGGAACTTCCAGCACGGTCCAGGTCTAATTCTGAGCCTCATGCTTTCCTTCAGGTTGATGCTCTAGGGAGGGTTTCATTCTCATCTATACGTCGGCCTCGTCCTCTCCTTGAGGTCGATCCCCCAAACTCTTCTAGTAGTAGCAGCTCTGAGCAAAGCAATTTAGAGAAGCCACTTGAACAGGAGCCCATGTTTGCAGCCAGGGTCACAGTTGAGGATGGTCTTTGTCTTCTTATTGACATAGATGATATTGATCGTTTCTTGCAGGCCAACCAGATACAAGATGGTGGAACCCAATTAAGAGTGAGGCGGCAGGTCCTGTTGGAAGGTATGGCAACTTCTCTTCAGTTAGTTGACCCACTGGGAAAGAATGGACACAAAGTTGGTCTTGCTGCTAAGGATGACCTTGTTTTCTTACGTTTGGTATCTCTTCCCAAGGGACGTAAACTCTTGGCAAAGTTTCTTCAGTTGCTTCTTCCTGGTAGTGAGCTTATGCGAATAGTCTGCATGGCTGTCTTTCGTCATTTGAGATTCTTATTCGGTGGCCTCCCCTCTGATCCGGGAGCTGCAGAAACAACAATTAATCTTGCCAAGATTGTTTCCCAGTGTGTCCGAGGGATGGACCTTGGTGCTCTCAGTGCTTGTCTAGCAGCTGTTGTTTGTTCCTCTGAGCAGCCCCCTCTGCGTCCCGTTGGAAGTGCTGCTGGAGATGGCGCCTCTGTTGTCTTAGTATCTGTTCTTGAGAGGGCTACTGAACTTCTAACCGATCCTCATGCCTCTTGCAATTATAACATAGCTAATCGTTCATTTTGGCAGGGCTCCTTTGATGAATTCTTTGGTCTTCTAACAAAGTATTGCATGAATAAATATCAAAGTATCATGCAATCCTTGATTATGCAAGGCACATCGAACATGGCTGCCATTAATGCAGATGCTGCCAAAGCTATCAGTCGAGAAATGCCAGTTGAACTTTTGCGTGCAAGTCTTCCTCATACTGATGACCACCAAAGGAAGTTATTACTAGATTTTGCTCAGCGCTCTGTGCCTGTGGTTGGGCTTAACAGTAATGCCAGCAGCGGCGGCGGCAGCAGCAGCAGCAGCAGCGGTCATGTGAACTCTGAGACAGTGCTGAGTTGATATGTGACTAGATGACAACCTTGTGATCATGAATTTGGGTTCAAAATCCTTCCACATCAACAAACATCATCAGGAGGATCTTGCTTCTGTTCCAATTACAAGTCAAGCAATCCAAAAGCCGAAAGCCAGAGAAGCATGAGTTGTTTTGAAAGTGGATGTCTCCAACTCGTCCTTGCTTTGTTTTGCCAGACCTATGTGCAGCACTCTGATAACTTAAATGCAACCAAGCCCCTTTGTGTATTATGAAAAACACAGGGTTGATTTGTTCCTAATGCCTTTTTCATTTTTTTTTGTTCATGTCTCTTTTCTTTTGACAGGGGAGCTTATATCGTTTCTATGTGTGGTTGGTAGGAAGGAACACATTAGTGGTTAGCATGTACAGATTTAGCTGCAAATCTGATTCCCAATTCCCCATGTTCACCCTTACTATTATATACAAGGCGTGGGGTGGGGTTTGTATCTTCATTATCCACCTGTGATGGGGTAGCCATATTTGCTGGAAATGGCGTTATTGGGGTTGCTCTGATCTTGATTGGATAACAGGTTGAAATGATGAGCCATTGCTGAAAAAAATACCAAAGGAACGCTCTGGTGAAATAAATTATATTGACCTTGCTGCAAAAAACTATAATGTTTTCTGATTCTTTAGTTCTCATTTTGCTGCCTACTGGTGGTTTTTTTGAACACCCATGAGGCTCTGTTTAGTTCTTCAACCTAACATTACTTTTCTGGCTTGGTGGATTTTGGGAATTTGTTGAGATTACTGTGAAAATAGCGTTACGAAGCCACCTTTCTATGTATGGCTCTTAGCTTTTGACTAAATGTTCCTGCAATGACGATGTTGTGTATTTCGTTTCGGATATAGGAGGGAAAGAAACCAATACGATGACAAATTTGTCTATGAATGTCACGTAATTATTGTGATTTTATTTCAAAAAACATTGAATAATATTGTTTCCTGATATACATAGGCTTAATAAGCAGGCAAAAGGATATTATGTTTTTGTTTTATTTTAATGTATCAATGTCACCCTACTTTTATCCATGATTCTTCATATGCGAAAGTATTTTCTCTATGTTTTATTATCAAATGAGAAAATAAGGCTCATTTTCAATCCTATATATATGTATATATATAACGTGACAGATTGAAAAATAAATCTCTTATGTGCAGTGTGTACACGCACATCATCCTAATCTTTAAGGGCATTTTCATAATGTAATTGCCTCTTGTATTGAATATGTCAAGTTATACAAAATTACAAATGAGATGTTAACTGTTGATATTGAAATAATTTTCCGCATCTGTCACAATCGTCGAACAAAATTACGAAACTACTAAATTATTCCAATTTTTATCTTTGCAAGTTAGAATGAACGGCCGTCGTCCAACGAAGAATCTATATTTATGTCAACTTTGTGCCAAATCTGGTGAGAATGTCAGTTTTACTTTATACTAACTTTGTGTTAAGTCTCATGAAAATCTTTTCAACTTTATTTTAAATGAACTTTGCATCAAGTCTCATGAAAATCATATCACCTTTGTTTTATGGTAACTTTGTGTTAAGTTTTATGAGAATCTTGTCAGCTTTACTTTATGTCCATTTTGTATAAAAATTTTGGATATTTTAAAAATTTTAATCATATGCTAATTATTATGACACAAGGGTTGCTATTCTAGTTAGTTTAGGAAATATCAGTACAGATAAGCACAGATAAAATAACAAAAGTGTATCTAATTAAGGCAAAATGGTGACTGATTTATTATCGAAATATTGATGACTTAATTCAACAATCGAAAATTGATTTTTCTTTCCTTGTTCAGTTGAAATCAGTATAATGTAAGTGATGAAAAGTATGGATATAAAATAAAAGAAGTAATGAAAGCTGAGCTATGAACATATTAAGAAGAATGACTCGTATTGTTTGATGCAAAAACACAGAGCTCGCCTTGCTTATAATGAATGGTACCATTGTGGATATTTTAGAGATAAAGGGTTTAAATTCAAACTTCTTTGATGTTAATAAACACAATAAAATCGTTAAAACCCAAAGGAAAAAAAAAAGAAAGGTTTTTCACTACTTTTTATTGTCCAAGGTCGCCATCGAAAGAGATGGAAATAACGTGTTTTTTTGCTTTAATGATTTATATTCGCATATTTTCAATTACAGAAATGAAAACGTGAAATGTAAGGAATCGAATTTTTCAAGAAAATAAACAGGATCAAAATAAAATTATATGTGTGTTTTGTGTGTGCTAATATATATGTGTATTTGTTGTTTGATCCTATAAAAAAAAAAGAAATCATAAAACAACAATAACGCTTATTTTATTATTATCTGGTGAGGATTTATTTATTAAATAGATTACACCACTCAAAGTCAAAGGGATCTTAACACCTAATGAACATCCTAATCAACTTGAAGATGATTTATTTATTTGTATGCTGTTTTTTAAAGCACCAATTAATTAGAAAATTAATCATTGGATACCGAAAAATTATAGTAAAATTTCTCAATTTTCTCTTTTTCTTCAATATCCCTTTTTACCGATACCAATCATTACTATATTTAGATAAGCAGAAGATGCAGTGATGTCCACGGTTGTGTATATATTATAGGTACATCAGTCAGCATCAGTGCATTGGTAGCACTATAAATTTAATTTTTATCGGTTCAAATTTCAATAATTGGTTCTCAACTACGAATATAGTCAGTACAGTTGCACGGGGAGTGAGATTTTTCACTTTTTTATTAAGGAAAAGAGATACACGTGTTAATATATATATATATATATATATATGCGCGCATATATACTTGGGAGAATTTTAAAAAATATTAGGGAAATATGTAAAAGATACATCAGAGCTACAAAATATAGAAATTTCAGATCAATCATTTTTTTATTTTTTTGTGAAAATACAGAAATACTACTGAATTTTAACAACATG
>JBAGKO010000008.1:28713029-28725318 GCA_037177275.1 Acacia concinna
AAAAATTGTTAATAATTATTTTTGTAATTTTCAAAAAAAGTTGAAGGTGATTTAAGCACCTTAACCCTTTCATATTTTGATTAGATTCAAATAAATTTGTTAAGTGACATTTTAGAACTGATGACCAATGAAATAAAACAAAGATGTTGTGAAAATAAGAAAACATAAGATATGATGAACATGAGAATGGAAGAATTGGAGTGAGGAGTAATAATTCACACAGAGGGCAAATATTAATTCCAAAACAGGAGGAAATAACTAAATTAAATTCAAAATTGGGAGATAGATTAAATTAGGCGTGTGAAGGAAGGGATAGCAAGGTTTCAGTATATAGCGTTGCAGCTGCCACGTCAGAGTTCTTCAGATAACCATGATATCGTCGGCGTTGTTCCAGATTTCCTTGTTGACTCCATTTTGATAATTGTAGGTGAGGATTATGATAACTTAGTGTAACTAGTAGACCATCTTTGGTCAAACATAATGGTGAATGATGGTCTCTGAGCTGTTCACTGAAAGGCATAGAGATAACAAGTTTAGTCCAAGCACATGGCTCTTTCGTCACCCACACCTCCAATTCATTTTTACAGTTGTCCATGAAAGCATATTGAATCAGAGCGAGCGATTCCCCTAAAACTTGCAGCAGAAAAATAGATAATGCTAATGGAATATCATGGGGCGTAGGTACTTGTCTTACATTGTTTGTTTTGACGTCAAGGGAAACAATTTTTGGTTCATGTCCTGGTTCAACACCAAGAAAATAAACTAACCAATAAATAACACCTTTTACCACTGAACCATGCCGTGGAAGACCCCCTGCAATTCCAATTGGCGCAGGAAATCTGAAACCAAATTCTGTCCATGAATTGGTTCTAACAGAAAAGACTTGAAAGTCTAAAACCAGACCATCCTGCTTGCTGCGTGTTGCGAGAACTATTATGTAGTCGTCAGTGGATTCATTGTAACAAAAGCCATACATAAAAAAATCGATGTGCGTGTGAGGTATCAGGATCTGTTTACGCTCACCGGTGGAAGGATTCCAGAGAAGAAGTTTGTTGCCGGGAGGATTCCGCAGACGAAGTTTGTCCTTTTTCTGATGCAGTAGAAGCAAAAACCCTCGACAAGAACCCAAGATAGTGGCTAGGTTGTAGTCCAAAGGAAAATCGAACTTTAGAGTCGTACCATAATCATCATCATCATGAAGCGACGCGTTAATATCTATGGATCGCATTTGCAGATGATTATCATCATCATCACCGCCGCGAGCAGTGTAAGGGAATCGATGGGTGTGTTGGGAAGATTGTTGATAATGCAATTTGGCAAAGTAGGGGTCGGAGATGATAGAGAGCCATGACTTGGACACACACTTCAAACAAGCCAGCGATTTGATCGGCGAGCGAACGAGGATTTCCCTTTTCAGATCATCCGGAAGGTGCTCCATGAGAAAACGAAGGAGAGGGATCTGGACGAAAATATGCGAATGACGATGACGTTGTTACGTTGAAGGTATGATTTTACCGTCTTTATATAATCAAAAGATCAGAAGATATCTATCGATCTATCACTCCTATAATTGTTTATCAATTTCTATTTCTTTTTTTTTATGACAATCAATTTCTATTTCTATTTGTTTAATCAATCTCCTTAATCTTTTGGAGTCGAGTTATTAATCAACGGAAACGAAACCTCACAAAGAATTAATTTTGAAAATTCATATTTTAAAATTATTGTAAATTAAGTTTCATTAGATATTTTTAAGTGAGAATCCCATTTAAATACCTTTTTAAAATTCAAAATGTATTTAAATGAAATTCTCCCTATTTTTAAATTTGTAAACTAATTTTAATAGAATTAAAAATTATGGGTATTAATATAATATTTATGTGAATACTCATATCTTTTTGTCCACGATATCATAGAATCTTTCATTATTTATCTTTATTATTGATGGTATAAACTGCTATAATATGAGCTCCACATCTCCTCGATTTTGGATTAGTCAGTTGCTCAAGTTTGTCTAACCGAGTTGAGAAGGCCAAGATCCAAAAAAAGCATTGGATATTGAGGGATTCGTGGGGGCGATAGGCCCTATTTTCCCTAGGTTACCAAAACACATGCATATTGTCTACTTTTACACTTAAAATAGTTATTTCTACAGGAAGCTTATAGTGAAATTGTTCATTGTTAAATTTGCATCTTAACCTTTTTTTAGTATTAGTTATGATTTTTATACGAAGGTGATGCTAGCTATGATATTCGAGGCTGTTCATACATTATTTTTGGAGTGCTCAACATTATTGGATTTAGATTTTCTTTTAGAACTATACTTACATTAAATTTCTTACATCCATTTCATCAAGTTTTTCAATTACATGTGATCATGTGTCCTATTTATTGTATTTGAATATAAAATTAAACGATAATAATTCAAACATTGACACATGGTTATATGTAATTAGAGAACCTAACGAAATGGATATAAAAAACTTGGCCTAAATATTTTCCTTTCTTTTATATGTTTGGTATATTTAGGCAACCATAGTTTTTGAGTGTTTTTGGTAATTGTACTTTTTAAGGGGAGTATTTGTATATGCAGAAGTATTGATATTTGATATTTTATGTTTATTTTTACTATCCGTGTGAATGTCAAAATTTATATAAACCGTGTTGCGTTCAACTTCAAAAGTTCTACCAATGATTTTGATCTTACTTATAAATGAGAAGTTATGAGTTTAATCTTACTTATAATCTCATGTCCCAATTTTTTGACGTTTTTTGAATTATTTTTTAAGATAAAACTGATTATAAAAGAACTTATTATTTTGATTCTTACTAGATCAAATAATTTATCTAGAACTTTGGCCAGTTCATGGATAAGGCAAATTAGGGGCTGTTTAATTCTGTTTTTAAGAACTGTTATTTTGTTTTTAAAAACAAAAACAATAAATCTGTTTGGTAAATTATTTCCACTTAAGTTTTTAACACATAAAAAACAGGAATTTTTTTTTAAAAAAAACTAAAAACTAGAACAATTTTAACCTGTTTTTAATTTTTTGTTCTTGTTTTTCTCTTTTCCTATCCTGAAAAATTGAAACCCATCTTTAACATTTTTCTTGTTCGCCCTTGCTTGATTGTCAACGGCCATGGGAGAGTCTCCTTAGCTTCACCCTCTTATTTTCAAAAACAGTTTTTGAGAACAAAAAAAGCAGAAAATAAAATTGAATACAATCTTAGTGTGTGTTTAGATAGAAAGAAAAATGAGAAGAAATGGGGAGAAAATGAGTATTAGGTTTCAAAACTTTAATAAATAGTAAACAAATTTATTATTTTTGAAAGTTTTCTTCTCTAATTTTCTTTCCTCCCTAATTTTCTCTCCATCTAAACATGGATTAATGATTTTGATGTTTCTTTTGGACTCTTAAGTGAGATATGTTTGTTTGTGACAGATGGGAGTCAATTTCCACATAAAGACGACGAACATTGTGGACCACTAGTGCCTAGCATTACCAATTTCATTTGAATTCATATACTTTAATTTAGGGAAAATTTTAAAAAAAAGACATTTAAAATAGGAAAAGACAAATCAGAACAACGTAATTGAAAATCTCAAATCAGTTACTTTGTATCTTTTTTCTGTAATTACGAAAGTGCCACTGAATTTTTAACAACATGAGTATCTTAATTCAAAACAAGAATATATTAATTAACAAGAGCAGTACAAACAATTCACAACGTAAATATGTAATACCAAATGCTTCTGATGTTGTTAAGTGAAATGTTCTTGTTGTGAATTAATATACTTGTGTTGTTAAAAATTCAGTGGCACTTTCGTAATTATAAAAAAAGAAGGTATAAAATGACTGGTTTGAGATTTTCGATTTCGTTGTTCTGATTTGTCTTTTATTTATTTTGATTGTCTTTTTCTGAAATTTTCCCTTAATTCTACATCTAATTTTTTTTCTTACCAAACTTGGATGTACTTACTAGTACAGTAGAACTCGCTTAATTTGTATTTAGATGCTTAATAGTACTCGCACTCACATATTAGAACTTGTTTATGAATTATTAATTTCTTATTTATTTTCAAAATTTGTGATAAATGAATTAATTTAGGAAACATGTGTCAATAAATTTTCTTCTTAATATAGCACTATTAATTCTTTGCAATCATGACCCATCGTGATTGCAAAGAACTCATTCAATGTTTTTAATAAAAATTGTCTTTAATAATAATAATAATAGTATCATTAATATTATTATAAATATTAATTTCATGAATAATCATTAACTTACAAGGCTTCCTCAACAAGGTAACTAAAGACTTAATAGTGATTTCTCCTTTAAGACTCCTCAAATCCTATAAATAGAAGTCCACAAAAATTGTATACAAAAAACTAAATAAGAATTGTTCTCCACATTCTCTCAATTTGTGAGTTTGTGTATGTGAATTTGCGTGTGCTCTTTAACTTGGCCGTTTAAAAATAGTATGAATTTAATTGAAGAATTAAATCTAAATACTTTAAACCAAACACTTGTAAAATTTAGGGTAAATAGATTCTTAATTAGTTCGCCCCCATGTATCAGGAATTTCTTATTAATTATATTAATAAAATTAAATCTGTACTACTTTAATTGAACAATTAAGTTCAAATCCACTTGTAGATAGGAGCGTGACCAATCATAAGCAATTCTAATACTATGACAAAAATTAATTCTAAGGAAGAAAGGAAAAAGACGAGAGAGAGCATTTGAAGCAATTTCATGCATTTTGGCTAAGTTGGGTAGAAGCAGAACAAATCAAGTGAACAAGAACATCATCCAAATCATCAAGTTCACAAGAATCTCTTAATTGACTATATGAAGGAGCCAAGTGAGCTGCTGCTACATCAGCTAATTCCCACAAAGAGAGGTTACCTGCCAATTTAAGTATTTTAATGGACAAGTTCTTTGCATTATCAAGATAAGATACAATCACATTCCAGCTAGCTTCTTGAACATTTTCTAAAATCCAGAATTCTGAAAGCCAATAAAGCTCCACGTATGATTCTAAACTCATCAGTTTTTGCTCATCATCCATATTATCCCATAAACATCCATTTGGAGGCTTTGGTAACTCATTGGAATAGAACCAGTGCACAAGCTTACTTGTTGCTTCCCAACTAATAGGGACCTTTATGATTTGAGAATGACTGCAAGAATGAACAATATTTGATTGGATTAACATTTGCAAAAGTGACTTTAATCCCAACTGACCCTTACAAACTTGAATTAGGATAAAAGTCAATTTTTGTAATGGGATTTATGCTTAAACAAACTTTTATGAAAAGTCAGTTTGACAAAAACTGGTTTGGATGATATATTAGAAAGTCAGTTTCAGAAAATTTAAATATGAAGAAGAGCCATATGCTAGAAAAATGGTAATTACCTTTCTTTCATTCCAGAGCGAAACAAACCTTGCAAATAATCACAGCCAGACTGTAATATAACTTTATGAACATGCAAATGTGGAACTGAATGAGAGCACATACGGCAAGTCCATCTTTCGTGTTTATCTAGTTTAGGTTCCAATATAACATCCCTGAAAAAAGAAATTTACTCAATCAGAATTGATCAACTTGATTAATAAAAAGCAAGTCCAATTCCGTGAGTGCTACATAATTAAACCTCTATTTGCCCTAGACAACTCTCAGCAAGAATTTTCAGGTTTCATAGTGTCCTTCAAAAACATAAGTTTTATGAGATAAACAAGACAAGGACGTCATTATGATTGACACCAAAATATTGATTCAAAGGCTGCCACAAAGTTCCAACGGAGGGGCAAAATTTTAATAAAATTGACTGAATTTTGTACACAAAAAAGAAGAGGGCCAAAATTCAAAAGAAAATGCAAACAAAAGGTCGTAGGTTACATTAATCACAAGAAATCCAAAGATATTGTTAAGTTAACCAAGAGGTAAATCATACCAAAAACAACTTCCAGCTGAAACAAGAGATGAAGTGAGATCAAAGCGGGGGAATGATGTGCCCCACCTTGGACTTTGTCTGTGAAGCATTTGTGAGAGAGGCTTCAGACTGCAGCGCTTAGCAAGAATTTTCACCTTCTTCACAATTTCTTCACTGACATGAAAGTATCCCATGTAAACATACTCCAACAACTTCACTAATGCTTCATAATCAACATGAGAAGAAAGACGAACTTCCCCAATGGTTTGTTCATCGATTCTTTTTTCTTTAACAAGTAAGACTTCAGGAGGGAGCAATGATGGACATTGAACAGAGAGAATAACACCATGAACACTCAAAGTATTGTCATTGGCCAGAAAGAGTTGAATATCAGTGTATTCTTTCTCATTAAGACATCTCCCAATCCTTTTGGCTAAAGCATTTGGGAAACCATAAAATCCAAGATGACTAAGAATATAAGTTGCATACCATCGTAAACCATGACTAAGAGAGTCATTACTGCAAATCTCAATGAGTTTGCTAACTAATTGAGCTTCAAAATATTGTATATCAACAATAGATGTGTGGGAACTATTTGGTAAAGAAGCAGATTGATGAACCATTTCAGCTAAGCCCCACAAACCATAAAACAAGAGAATATTAGAACCTTCCCAATCTTCTGCATCCATCCAACAACAGGATTTTTCATACAAGGCAGTATGCAAATGAGGAGCTAAGCTGAGCCTTGATATATTAATATAGTTGCCTAAGCATCGTTTTACTATGAAAACAACTGTCTTTATGTGTTTGCTCTCAAGTGTATGATGATGTGGTGAACTTAAAAAAGATATCAATCCAATCAAGTTGGTAATAAGTTGGATCTTATCAAATGATCCATAACTTTCAAGTGATGATGTATATTCCAGCGTATGTACTATGTTTCTGAAATGATCTGCAGAGTATGCCCTAGCAAATATGAATCTGGCTTGGAGTGAAATATAGTTACATGGAGAATAAATCATCATTAGAACAGCCCTTGATGCTGGTTCACTCTGAATACTATCATCAACTTCCTTATGATATATTCGGCACCATTTCTTAATCACATCCTCAAAAGTTAAGCTACATAAAATAATATAATAAAATTTATTAACATTATTAAATAAAAAAAATCTGCCTATAGCACTGTTGACTAAAAACATAGTAAATCCATCAAGCAAAAATAAAGGGTAGAAATTACATTACCACGCACATATGATAATTAAGTTGATGAAGAGCTCACTTCCATGGATACAAGGGTTGAAATTTTCTCCAGAATGTATCGCGAGCCAACCAAGAATGTCCCACACATAACCCCTCACCCAAAGCTGGTGATTGGTTTTTAAACCCTCCTTTGCAATGGATATTTGTTTGTCCAATGATAAGACAGGTTCTTCTGATAAGTCTTGAGTAATTTCTATCAAAAGATTAAGGAGGACTCTATCAATCCTTTGCTTCCAAAAATTAATATGATGATCACCTGCCCAACGAGTTACTAAAGCCAATCGACATGCTTCCACAAATATAGAACTTTTTTTGTTTACAAATTTTCTAGAATGCATCTCGATTTCTTCCATCCCACAAATTATGGCATCAACAAGAGCTTCCCCGCATGTATCCATCACTTTCAAACAATTCTCTTGGGATCTCTAAGAAGATAACAAAACTGTCAGGTAAAATATTAACTGCAACTATACTGAAGTCATATAGAGAAAATTCCTACCAATAGACATTGAGTAAGCCTAAAGCCTTCTATCCTAACAGTATCAGGGTACGATTTTCCCATGGATTGCACAACCATTTGTAGAAAGATTTCTCCATTCTCTATGAGTTGTTTGGCCACAGATCCACATAAAGCTGGTAACATAAATCATGAATAATCAACTTAATGCTTCAATATCAAAGATAAAAAGGAGAAGTGCATCTAGAGAAATGTGGGGCTGGTAGAAAACATTGTTTAATACCTAGAGATGTGTACAGCTTCAAGATTACAAGTTTGGTGGAAATATCTGTCGTTGCATACATATCTGACAAAGTATTTATCAGTTTAACATCATTCCATACAGGAAACCGAGTCGGAGGCCACCAAAACAATATTGAGCCCAAAAGTGAACACATCTGATCGAAATATTCAATTTTCTTTGGAATTTCACCTCCAACAAATTTGTGGAGATTGCCCACAGTATGAATGACACATTCTGTTTGTTTCAGTACCTCCCAAACAGCCTTCATGCTACTAGCATTTAAATTTGAAATTACCAAATTCAAAGAAGTAGAGCAGGGTATTGCAACTTCTACAAAAGGTGAAGATAGCAAGGATGATAGAGCATAGACAAGATCTAATATACAAGATTCCAATATTGAATTGGGTAAAACACTAACTAACTTTACTACTACATTTGCTGCCATACATAACGAGGGTCTACTTTTGCATTGAAGAATCCACAATAATGCTCCCAAAATATCAGCAACAGAATCCTGAACAATTATCATAATAAAAGAAACTAAGTGCAACAGAATCCTGAAAAATTATCACAATAAAAGAAACTAAGTATC
This sequence comes from Acacia concinna, assembly GCA_037177275.1. NCBI lineage: Eukaryota > Viridiplantae > Streptophyta > Magnoliopsida > Fabales > Fabaceae > Acacia > Acacia concinna. The sequence continues at coordinate 28,721,565 of JBAGKO010000008.1, forward strand.
AGATTGGTTTTATCATGACACTTAATCACACGTTGGTCAACACCAATTTATGGAATTCACAACAGACTTATTCCTAGCTGAGCGAACGGGAAATACTAAAGAAAGTCCACTACATTCCGAGGAAGAGCTTAAAATTCAGAGGGGTAGGAATGACAGAAAAAGAAAACAATTAAAATCTATAACCATGGTTTCTATTCAAAGGAAAACAAGATTTATATGACAAAGTCTTCTTCCTTTAAACTTCGACCGAATTGTTGAACTGAAAAAATAGAGTCTACCTTTACTACAGTATGATGTGCTGCACGTGCATCTCCAGATACAAAATCAAGAAACACATCAGTTGAGCGTATAACTTGTTTCTGCACTTCAATGTTTGCGCTCTGCCATTTCCATTTGTTTGTCTTCTCGTCAAAATATCTGATTATTCAGCAAGAACTTCAGGAACAGCCCAGAAATTGATGTTTAAAAAAAACCATTTGAATTTAAATTTCCTTTAAGAAAAACCCGATAGAGTTTGAAAATATAACTTCTTTATTCAGGTTAGGAACACTAATAAGTAAAAAATTAAGAAATTAAGGGACAAACCGATCAAGAAGAGAATAAATAATGAGTGGGCAACAAAGTGCAGACAACTTTATCATCGTTATAAGTGATATAAAAATTGAAGGAACCTGGTGCCTAGGCTCAATGCATGAAGAAGACGCTGATGGAGGTTGTTCAATTGCAAGCTGACCCCTCGATTTCTATCTTTGTCACCCCTCGATTTCATCTTTAAGCTCCGAAGTTTCCCCAGACTCTGTAGTCGGAGCCGGTAAGAGAACAACTGAATACCGCCAAATTGAAGAAATGTCTAAAAAAAAATTTCGATTGAAAGAAATGTCTAAAATTAAAGAAACTAAGGTTGTCTTTGAGGCTCTGGAAGTGGAACACTGCCAAATACCAAAAACGCTTCAACGCGCACACACAATAATTTTGGCTTCTGGAAGTTATATATTTTAGGACTTTAGAATTAATTTTTTTTTCTATAGACACGTGTATTCACGGATATGTACCATCTTATTAAAATAGATAAAAATTAAATAAGTATAACCAATTTATAAATTCTCAGGTCAAATAAAAAGAAAAATCTGAAATAATAAAATGTTGTAAATTTAAATTTAAATTTAATTATACGTCATTCTTCCAATGTTCTATTCCTCCCCCTTTCTCTTTATCCTCTCTTCCCCTTTCTCTTCCTCTCTATCCTCTTTTCCCTTGACATAATTATTTTATGGGAGTACAAGATTCAAGGGTCAATAATAAGATTTATATATATATAGATTAACAACGTGAGATTTTAAACTAACAACTTCATAATCCTTTTTCCACAACTTCTCCCTCAAAAGTCAATAACTTTGTAGGTATAATTTTCAAATAATAAATCTTAAGGATCAATAACAACGTCTATAAATACATATACATATATATATATTAATAACATGAGAAATTAAATTAATGATTTCATCATCTTTTCACAACTTCTTATGTGGGTATAATTTTTAGGTTACAATATTCAAAGGACAATATTAACATCAATATATAGATCGATAAAATGATAGTTTAAATTAATAATTTTATCATCTTTTTTACAACTTCATATACCCAAAACCAACAATCTTGTTGGTATAACTTTTAAGACACAAGTTTATGAGTCAATAACAATATCAATATATAGATTATTAATATGAGAATATAAATTAATGACTTTAGCATGATGTTTCACAACTTTATCTATTCCATATGTTGTTAACTTAAATTGTACTCAAGGCATGTTGATCAATCCAAAAGATTTGAAAATCCCATATTCCTTCATTAAATATGAATTGAAAATCTACAATTTATCCACAATTATTTGTCTTTTGCTTATTCGGTAGTATTTTTGAAATTTTTCCTTTTAGTTGAAGGATTTCGTGGGCTATGTATATTAGAGCTAGTAATGCGTGTTTTAACTAGTAGGCCAAACCCACCCAACCCGACAAATTAGTTGGTCTAGGCTCTGAAAAAGTAGGACCATTTTGATGCGGGCCTTTTAGGTCCGAACCCCTATGTGCCCAACCCAAGGCGAGTTGGCCTGGCAAGTTCACAAGTTAGCCTATATTGTTTTGTTTTTTATTTTTTGAAAAATATTTACAAAATACCAAAGCCCAATAACCCAAAAGTAAGCCCAAATCTTAACTTTTATATATAATTCATGTTCATTTATACGTTTGAAGTTTAAACTTTAAAACTTAATTTGTATCTTGCAACTTGTAAGTAGAAGTCAGCTCATTCCAGACTTCCAAGAAGTGGACTTGTTACTTATTAGTTGTTATCAGCTTTTTATTATTTTTTTATAGTTTTATTCTATAGAAAAAAAATTCACATTTCCTTTTTAAAAAAAGAAAAGAAAAAAAGTTTGAAAAAGAGGAAAAAAAGGGTTGGTCTGCCCAACCCACCAACCTAACTATTATGCGTTGGGTTGGCCAAATGTCAACCCATATGAATGTGGGTCTTTTAGGCCTGAATTATTGTGGGCCCAACCGTAGCAGGCTAGTTTGAATCTGGTGGTCCGACCTATATTGCTGGCTCTAATCTGTATTGCAAGCTAGTCTTTACATTGTTGTGAACTAAGGGCTCGTTTGAATCAAAGAAAAGAGAGAAAATATTATTTAAATGTATATGGGACCCACTTACCTTAATAAAAAGATCATTTTACCCTACATATATTAAAATAATTTTTATATAAAGTAAAATGGTCTTTTACTATGATAAATGAATTCCATATATATATAAATAATATTTTATGTCCATTTCCATTCCATCCAATTATTTCATTGAAATCACCCAAAAATTTTCTCATCACGAGAGCTATCAACATTTAAGGGCCTATTTGGGGTGCGCGGTCTAGAGCTATTGAAGCGTTAGCGTAAGAAAATAAGTCAATTTTAGTTGTGGAGTGTGTGGGATAGACGGACGAAATAAGGAGCTTATCTCAAAAAGTAGCTGAACAGCATAAACTCTCACATGCAACTTATGAGAGCATTGCTTATGATCGTTGCCCACGCCTTCGCAACTTCTCTCTCCTCAGCCATGACACTTCATCCCTGGGAAGAAGGTCAACCGTCTCTCCACACATCTACTTATTGTCTCTTCTCTAAAGTTAGCGTCATCATCGGAAGAAGTTCAACCGTCGGAAGAGTTGTGCACTGTCATCCTCGGTGACTTTCGAGTTAGTCTCTCGTTTCCTGGAGCCTACTCAGTAGGTGGTCTGGATCTCTGTTATTGCTCGTTGATGGTGGCAATTTTTTAGTTGAGGGCTGTGTTTTCTGGTGTGGGTGGCGTCAGCGCGTCAATCTTGTGCTATGATGTATAAACTTTGAGCGAAGTTGACGTTTTGAAGGGCTGTGAGTCTCAAGGGTGTATGATCTACTCGTGGGTAGGTTGATTTGGTTTTTCTATCATATATTGTGGTCGTTAGAACAGTGGATTCTAGAGGTACCTTTGCTGTGAGTGTTGGTGTTTTTCTTTCTTTCTTCTTCACTGTTCCAGTGTGCCTTCTTGCTGTGAGCTTTGGGTTTTTTCCCTCTTATTGGATAACATTTGACTGTAAGGCTTCAAAGTGGCAATTAACCATTTTGCCCAAATGAAGCATTTCAAACGGAGACATCCGAAAAGGGGTAGAGGAAATTGTAAATTTTTGTCATTTATCATCATTTCCTAGCTATCACTACCATCG
>JBAGKO010000008.1:28725418-28736072 GCA_037177275.1 Acacia concinna
TATTTTTATAAGTGATTTATAATAAATAATTTATAAAAATAAGTAATTTATCAATTGTGTTTGAATGGAATTAACATAAGTGACTTATTCTCATAAGTCATTTATATTTGGATGAGATAAATAAAAAAGTAACTTATAATGAATTTTTTTTAAATGGCTTACGATAAATTTTTTTATGTTATATTTTATAAATTCAAAATGTTGTAATTATGTGAAATAATAATAATGATATATGTGGAGTGAGAATTTTATTTCCACGTTATCCCTATTAATTTTGGGGAAAAAATAACAGTAGTACAATACTGAAATTAATTATCACAGGTATCTTTGACAATAAGGTCTCTAATTAAGCATGAAGGATAAATCTTCCTTTCCAATTTTTTAACAACACTATCACTTACCTAAATGTGCTTGTTCATGTCACTTGCAAGTCAGAATATTAAAACAAGGTAATTATCCTTTAAACCCACAGCTACGAGTATAAATTACTTATCTTTGTCTCTCATTTCTCAATAACCAAATAAATGAAACAGAACAATCCTATTACAATCAAGTAATTCACCATAGAACACAAGACTCACGTAGCAACAACATCAGTGACAACATATAAAGAAACCAATAGTGGCGATGGATGTTGAGAATCAATGACAACATATAACATATGGGTTACAAAATAAACCAAAAATTGGCATACAATGAGTCAATGTCTTTTACGGAAAAACAATTTAAAAAAAAAATGTGGCGATGGATGGAGAATTACATTGACGATGGTAGTGATAGCTAGGAAATGATGATAAATGACAAAAATTTACAATTTCCTCTACCCCTTTTCGGATGTCTCCATTCGAAATGCTTCATTTGGGAAAAATGGTTAATTGCCACTTTGAAGCCCTACAGTCAAATGTTATCCAATAAGGGGAAAAAAACCCAAAGCTCACAGCAAGAAGGCATACTGGAACAGTGAAGAAGAAAGAAAGAAAAACACCAACACTCACAGCAAAGACACCACTAGAATCCACTGTTCTAACGACCACAATATATGATAGAAAAACCAGATCAACCTACCCACGAGTAGATCAAACACCCTTGAGACTCACAGCCCTTCAAAACGTCAACTTCGCTAAGAGTTTATACATCATAGCACAAGATCGACGTGCTAACGCCACCCACACCAGAAAACATAGCTCTCAACTAAAAAATTGCCACCATCAACGAGCAATAACAGAGATCCATACCACCTGTTGAGTAGGCTCTAGTAAACGAGAGACTAACTCGAAAGTCACCAAGGATGACAGTGCACAACTCTTCCGACGGTCGAACTTCTTCCCATAGATGACCACTTCCGATGACGATGCTAACTTCAAAGAAGAGACAATAAGCAAATGTGTGGAGAGACGGTCGGCCTTCTTCCCAAGGACGGAGTGTCGTGGCTGAGGAGAGAGAAGTTGCGAAGGCGTGGGCAACGGTCATAAGCAATGCTCTCATAAGTCGCATGTAAGAGTTTATGCTTTTCAGCTACTTTTGAGATAAGCTCCTTGTTTCATCCGTCTATCCCAAACACTCAACAACTAAAATTGACTTATTTTCTCACGCTAACGCTTCAACACACTCTAGACCACTCACCCCAAACAGGCCCTTAAATGTTCTGGCACAAGTGTAGCCCAATTCAAAGACAATCTCGCAAAATAAAGAACTGAAATTTTAGTTCTTGAATGATGCAAGAAAATAATAAATTCTGACTCAAATATCTAATCCACAAGAGAAACACCAGATTTATATGCTCTCTATTTGACTCATTTTTTAGCAAAATTTTATAATATAAGTAGATTACAGAAGTCATGGACTTGTTTATAATGTGAAATGAAGTATCCCACAAAATGTCAATGAATGGGATATGATGGTAATTTGACAATTAAACTTAATATCAGTGAAGTCCCTAAAAATATTTTTTATAGAGAAAATTCCTATAATTTTTTTTTCCTTTTGTAAATTGTTTGGCTTTTGTGTTTTGAATGCCATTGTCCCATATTTTTACGTTTTTTGAAAAGAATTTCTGTATGTTTTAAATTGCCAAAAATTTGGCCCATCATACCGGCCCATTTGAAGGCCAGTCTGGCGCCAACCCAACCCATCAAGGAATTTAGGGTTTTCATGATAGCTATAAATATCAAGGGAGGGCTATTCGTCGCTTCCAATCCGATATTCTCACAATTTATCTTTTATCTCCGGTCGTGCTGATTTGTCCTTGTTAGTAGAAGCTTGAAAGTTCATCATCCAAGATGAGAGCAAAGGTAAGACATTGTTTTAATCATTCTTACTACTCCCTGTCGTTTTCGTGATCGATTTTGCCACTCAATCTTTATTCCACGGAATCATCAGATATTCATATCCATAGATAGCTGATATAGACTTTATTGTTAAAATTGGCCGTTTTGTGTTATCCTTATCTTTTTATATACTACTTTATTTTGGAGGAAAAAACGGAGGACAGCTGAGATTCGGTCTCGGTGACATGATAATTAATTGGAAAGAATTGTAATCTTAAATGTTCTTCTGTAGCCCAAATATAATAATTATTGCTGCTCTCAATGTATGCTTGTAATGCAGACGATATTGGGAGTGCCCTGTAACAATAATTCGCATAATATGTTATCATTGTGATGCCCACAATGAACTGATGGTTGTGATGTTTGTGGGCGTCAGAATGGTGTCACTGTTTCTCGTCATTAGGGAATTAATGAATCCGATATAAATTGTCTGATGTTCTAAGCTTATACTTCTGGCATCTACTATAACTATTGAATTCATTGTCGCAAACTCATAAAGACATCTCTTCGTTAGTCTATATTAATTCTTCGCCTTTGCTTTAGAACTAGAATTCATAAAGCTTAAACTAAAACATTTTAAAGTCTCAGATCGTGCTTGTGCTGTTAGTTGGAAGATGATCGTGGCCTTTCACGTTGTTTCTGTACTCGTGCTTTTGGGATTTAATGCAATTTTGTGTGTTTCCTTTCTTTGTAGATTAATTGAACTGGTTGAGAGTTTTTTCTTTGTCTTATTTCAGTTCCTCCGTTTTGCATCCAATTCAATTCAGTCAAATGCACAGATCTTCCGGCATCATTCTAATTTTTGTGGTGATATCTAACTTTTGCAGGTGTTAAGGCAAGTGTTGTAACAAACAAAGCTAATAATTCTGCGCCATGGCAACCGGACCTGGTCTTGAGTCTCTTGTAGATCGTAAGCCATCTTTTGTTGTTCATTAATGTTCTGGTGGTGGTATATCATTTGACATGCTTATTCCAGATAATGGTTTAACTTAATGAAACTGACGGAACTGAATTTCCTTCTAGTATTAGTGGTACGAAAATTGTTTTTAAAGCCTTGCTGTTATTAGTACCTTACTCCGAACTCTGAAGCTTTTCGGTTTTGGCAGAGACAATTTCAGTTATCACGAATGATGGAAGAAATATTGTGGTGAGCGATGGAATGCAACGAATATTTAAAATTTTATCATCTGGTCTAACCACATTGATTTTCTATTCAGGGAATCCTTAAGGGTTTTGATCAGGCAACAAATATTATTCTCGATGAATCTCATGAACGAGTCTATTCTACCAAGGTAAGGATGAGATTCTGTGGGATATTTCATTTCACATTATTATAAACAAGTCATGACTTCTGTAATCTACCTATATTATAAAATTTTGCTCGGCAAGATTGGAAAAATGAGTCAAATAGAGAACATATAAATCTGGTGCTTCTCTTGTGGATTAGATATTTGAGTCAGAATTTATTATTTTCTGGCATCTTCAAGAATTAAAATATCAGTTCTTTATTTTGCGAGATTGGCTTTGAATTGGGCTATTCTTGTGCCAGAAAATATTGTTGATTTGTTGAAGCCTATATGAAGACCTCTTAATTACCAAAATATAGATGTTACTGGGCTATTTGTTTGCTCTGTGTACATCACATCATTACGTCATAGTTACCATCTTCCTGTTCTCTCCCCATCCCCTATATCCATGTCTTTGAATATCTTTCCTTCACTTATTACTATCGTAATAGGTACAGTTGTCTTTCTTGTAAGTTCAATTTTTGAAGCCTTGCTCATTTTCTGTTACTCCTTCTAATGTTTCTCATTTTCGTTTCTAATGACAGGAAGGTGTCCAGCAACTTGTTCTAGGATTGTATATTATCAGGGGTGACAACATGTACGTCCTTTTCTCTAAATTTTTTTTGAATATTTTCCTCCAGACTTCTTATTGCGACCCGCCTGATGTCTTTCTTATGGATGGCCAATTTAATTTGTGTTCTCGCTTTGGGCTCTGCAGTAGTGTTGTAGGTGAACTGGATGAAGATCTGGATGCGAGTCTGGATCTGTCAAAGCTTAGAGCTCATCCATTGAAGCCTGTTATTCACTGAATTTACTATGCATAAATCTGTTTGGAGATGCATGCCAGCTAAGTGGATAGGATGGGCAGTTGAGTTTTAAGTATGCTACTTCATACATACTATAGAAGGCTGTATTCCTTTTGATGGAGTGTTGTTGAGTTATGTTTGTAAGTTTTTGGTTTGGACTTTTAGATCTAAGTGGGACATTTGAAGTTCAAAATTGTACTCTTTCCTTAGTAAGCTGTATGACCATGTCGAAGAATGACCTGATAAAATGTTGAGCTGAATATTCTGGTTCTGTATTCCCCCTTTGATGTTAGCTTGGGAACCCTGGCTATCTTGACTAACTTGTAGTCCTTGTTGCTGCATTGTGAAATGTCTGCATTCAGCCACATTATGTAGCCACCTGAAACCAAGTTCAGTTTAACTAGACCTATTGAGGTTGAGGCTGCTATTAAGGGCCTGTTTGGTATGAGGTGAGGGGTGGGAAAATAAAAATTTTAGGAGTTAAATTTAAATTAAATGAATAAGTGGGGTTATAGAATTTTAATAAAGAGAAAATATAATATAAAAAAGTATGAAAAAATATTTTAAAATTCAACCCCACTTTAATGTTTTTTTTTTCAAATTCAATTTAGTTATAAAATTTAAATTGGAGGGGTAAGAAAAGATGCATAATACGGTAGTTAAACAAAAACTTTTAACCCATGCCAAGGAAAATCAAAGACAATGGAGTACCTGAGTTCTCTCATTTCTGATTTCCTAAAATAATTTGACCCTATCAGTGATTGTTTATATGATAGTGAATTATTAATTTAAGGTGTTAATGTAAGCGAAGTATGGTCGAATTATCAATTTCCAACGCCAGATCTTTTATTCTTCACATCAGATTACAAGAAAAGCAACTAATTTTAATTCTAATTGAACATTACCTGACCGAAACATAATATGGACGCGCCATTAAATAAACTAAAAAGGAGTACCTCAGAACAAACTAAGTTCAAGGGGGAAAAAGGTTAAAAACACTCAACATAATCCCATCCCAGGAAACAAGTATTCCCTTCGGTTTTAATTATAAGGGCTTTTTAAAAAATCATAAGAAAATGCTAAGTAAGCAAAAATTTATCATTTTTTTTTTAAAATTATATTGTTTGACTTAGGAATTACTTCTTCCGGAGGAAGTAATATATAATGTAATTAAACATAATACATAATATGATTAAGTAATATAATTAACTTTCTTAGAATTTTCTTAGGATTCTTTAAAAAACCCTTATAATTAAGACCGGAGAGAATACATTTGTATGTGGTGTCAGACTGTCTTATAGCCAGCTGAAGGAGCCCCCATCTTAGGGAAGCGAGGTGGACCAGTGGAGAAATTCACATCAGAACTTGCTTCTCTTTCTGCTTCTTTGTTGGTATTATCATCATCAGAAGAAGCATCCTTGCGTTGTTGTTGCTGAGGGTTGTTGTGATGAGAGCCTTGTTGTGCCTTAGAAACATTATGAGCACCCGAGAACACATCAATGGTATCGGAGTCTGCAATCTTTCCTGCTTCCAGAGGGATGCCATGTTGGTAGGCCACTCTCACTGCTTCGTCCTCTGAATGCCTTGCCTGTGAAGTTGCATACTTTATGTCATCTTTGCTCTTCGCCATTATTCTCCACTTTTGTGTGTGTGTGAGGATTGTTGTGAATGTTGGAATTGTGTGGTTTTTTATATAGGAAGGTGGGGTGGAATACGTGGCTGGTTGTTTGTGCTATTTGCTGACATGTGTCTGTGAGAGAGAGAGCAGTACAGACTAGGATGTTTTAGCTGATGACGAGTGTTGAACTTGGGTTTTGTTTATCCTATATCCTGCATGAAGCTATGAACAAAGTTGAAAAATTGTCAAGAAGAGTCGGCAATTTGTTATTTGTACTTTAGAGATTTTAATTTAATTCAAATTTTTCTTGGACCAATAACACTTTTTTTTTAATTAATGGGACAAACACTAACAACATGAGGTTATAAGTAGTACTGAATCCACGATTTTCTGTTTAAATGAAAACTTTCATATCACTAAACTATAGGACCTTAAATTAAATATATTTTTTAGTCAAGGACCAATAACACATTTAAATTAAGGTATCAAAAACTCTTATGCTAACAATTTATTTAACAATATAGCAGTTAATAAAGTTCAATAATATCATACAATCATATAACTGAATTCACTTAATGAGATAATACTTATTATTATAGTGAAAGCAGTATATTATAAATATCAAAAGTGCACCAACACAAGTATAATGAAATGAATTAGTTCCTATATATGAAATCTTTACGGGGAAAAATGTTTATATTTGATATCCAACAAAATGCTTTGAATACAATTAGCACCAATAGGAGGATTGAGGAAATATTTTCCAAATTATAAGTAGAAAATTATCCATCTATATGTGCATATATAAGAAGTCAATAGCATATTTTTCAAATTTCATACACTAATTTTTTCCCAAAACCAAACTTGTCAAGTCAATTCCCCATTAGTTTTTTTAGTGGATAAAAAAAAAAAGAGTTGGATATGGTTTCGTCATCACAGCACAAGCGTGTGTTGTAAAAGCATGTGAGAGGCGCGTGGAATCAATTTAGATAACCGCAGAGAATTGTGGACGAGAGTGGAGTCATGACTGAGCTAGCGGGCGTTTGCTGAACACTGAATAGAAATTACAGAAAACGAGTCTCCTGTATTTGCGATCCTGCCATCGAAAATGCTCGCCGGTATCTCCCATTCTCTCTCGTTCTCACGTTGGATCGATATTCAGTAAAATAAAGGTGAACCTAGTAGCATAATACGTCTAATCTGCTTTACCTTTCTGAAGAATCTGTAAAATTTCCAAGCAGAACCAACCTGTAGTTCGATTTTCGTTCTATTTGTGAAGGTTAACTAGGAAGTAGTAATTGGTATCATTAAAGCATACTCGAATTATTATGGGTACCCTCCTGAATACGGTATCTCCACCTGCAAACCTATCATCAAAAACAAAAGGGAACTGTGGTTTTGGCTTATATTCCCAGATTCTAAACATCCGTAGAATTTCCCTCAACAAGGGTTTTCCCAGAGTTCTGGCTTCTACCCATATGACTATGTCTTCCAAAGATGCTGTTCTTACCCTGCCCAATTGGAGAACAGGGAAGAGTGATCCGAAAAGTAAGGAGCTCAGGCTTAATGATGCATTTCTGTATTTAGAATATATGGTGGGTAGAGGCCACAAACCAGATGTAGCTCAAGCAACCCAGCTATTGTATGATCTTTGCAAGGCTAATAAGCTGAGGAAAGCAGTTAGAGTGATGGAGATGATGATAGGTTCAGGTATTATACCTTATTCAGCATCCTGTACATATTTGGTCAATCATTTGTGCAAGAAAGGAAATGTTGGGCATGCAATGCAATTGGTTGAAAAAATGGAGGAATGCGGGTTTCTTGTTAATACTATTACCTATAATACTCTAGTTAAAGGGCTTTGCATGCAGGGAAATTTGAACAAGAGCTTGCAGCTTATAGATAGATTAACAAAGAAAGGATTGGTCCCAAACGCTTTCACATACTCTTTCTTGCTTGAAGCTGCTTATAAGGAGAGGGGAGTTGATGAAGCCATGAAACTCTTAGATGAGATAATTGCCAAAGGTGGGGAGAGTAATTTGATCAGTTACAATGTTTTATTAACTGGGTTGTGCAAGGAAGGTAGAACTGAAGAAGCCTTTAAGCTGTTCGGGGAATTGCCTGCAAAGGGGTTTCATCCTAGTGTTGTGAGCTATAACATTTTGCTGAGGAATTTGTGTTATGAAGGGCGGTGGGACGAGGCGAATGAGCTATTAGCAGAGATGTATGAAGAGGATCAGTCTCCCTCTGTGGTTACCTACAACATATTAATTACTTCTCTTGCCCTTCATGGAAGAATAGATGATGCTTTCAAGGTGTTGGATGAGATGATAAAGAGTGGATTTAATGCAACTGCCACTAGCTATAATCCAATTATTGCTCATCTCTGCAAGGAAGGGAAGGTTGATCTTGTAGTTCAGTGTCTGGACCAAATGATTTTTCGGTACTGTAATCCTAACGAAGGAACATACAACGCTATTGCTATGCTTTGTGGGGGAGGGAAAGTGCAGGAAGCATTCTCCATAATTCAAAGCTTGGCCAATAAGCAGAACTCCCCTATGCATGATTTCTACAAAAATGTGATTTGGAGCATGTGTAGGAAAGGGAACACATATCCAGCCTTTCAAATATTATATGAAATGACAAAGTACGGATTTACGCCAGATTCTAATACTTATTCATCTTTGGTAAGAGGAATGTGTAGGGAAGGAATGTTTGATGGAGCTATTGAGATATTCAGGATTTTGGAAGAAAATGGGCACAAGCCTGATACTGATAATTTTAACGCACTTTTACTTGGCCTTTGTAAATCTCACAGAACTGACTTGTCACTGGAGATATTTCAGATGATGATTGATAAAGGATGTATGCCTAATGAAACAACTTATACCACTCTCGTTGAAGGGCTTGTTTCAGAAGAAGAAATGGATGTGGCAGCCAAGCTTTTGAAAGAATTGCATCAAAAGGGGGTCCTGAGCCAAATTACTGTAGAGAGACTTGTTATGCAGCATGACCTCCAGGATTTGGCACATTAGAAACATTTTATGTAAAGAATAGATACAGCCACAGAACTATGAAAGCTGTGAAATATGAAAGAACTCACGTTTTGGAGGCTTTAGTGCTTGATTATCCATAGGTTGTTAACGGTTAAGTGGAACATAGCAGGTGATTCACTGCTATTTGCATGCTCTCCCAAGTTTCAACTTTAAAACTTCTTTCATTTTTGGAGGTGGGATTGACTTATTTATTTTGTTTTTGTGACATGAACTATTTTTTTTGTGCATATGGGACTTACAACCATAGTAAATGCTAAAGGTTTCATAGATTGTTGTCTTGCACTCTTCCTTTGTATGATCTTGAAATATACGTACATCTTCTTAGAAAAATGATGCACTGCTACATGGCGGGCTGGAATCCGATTGAACATTTTGCAAGATGAATTTGGTACATCAAATTTATGAAGGAAATGATCAATTAAAACGATTAAGCAAGACCAGTAAGCTTACTGATATCTTACTAAATGAAACTTGTTTCTTGACATATCTGTACATCTATTTATTGGTTTGTCTATTTAATAAATTTTCTAATCTATATCTATATATATATTCTGAATTTACCAAATTGAACCCCAATTGCCTTTATGCATAAATTTAGAGTGGTTTATATGGTTTTATGTGAAGTTCAAAGTTATGTGGTTTTATAGTTCTTATATTAAATAGGCCTAGAAACTTTATGCATACATAGTATTATATATTCTGTTTACTCCTTAAATTGATATTCTAATCTGTTTTTTTTTGGGTGCTAATATGCATGTGCACCGTAACATTCACACATGCATGTAAACTGCAAACATCCCGAAAAGTTGTTGATTGATCATTATACACTCTGATTTATGTATTTAATACCAGAGTGGGTATAGTCCGAAATAGACCACACTGAATATTCCTCTTTGTTTTAAATTGAGAATGATAATGATTGCAAGTTCAACAAATCGCGAACATACAAGTAACTCTTGTGAAGCGGGAAGGTTTAAATAAAATATCGGATGGTTTCAAGAACTTATGGCATACAATTGAAATTGCTCGTGGCATAACCTTGAAATCATAATATGTAAAAATTAAATTACATACTTTCTGAGGATAATCAAAACTAACCCCAAGAGCAGGAGCATTTGCCTGATTATGAAGCCGTGAAAGCACTTGTTCTGAAAGACAACTTCGAATATAAATTATTAACAAAGTGAATCAGTTAGCAATCTGCCATGGATAACAACTTTAACATGGCCGCAATCGCAAGTTAACCTAGAGCGGTATTTCATTAGCATATATGGTGAATTAAATGGGAGATTATTCAAAAGCAACAAAATTCCATTTAAATAGGTAAAAGTTAAACCATATGCCATTTAGTCGAAAGGTATAGAAAAACAAGAGCGCTAAAAATTACAACCCATACTCAAAGTCTTGGTCCAAAACTAATAAAAACTAACAAAAGCTGAGAGGACTGCCCCAGGATCCACACCACAACATGACAAGGCCACTGTCTGCAAAGTCATGAAGGTGGTAGTGTGTCAAAAGGGAAAGCCTCGTTTTGTTTCAGCTCCAGCACCTACTTAGATCT
>JBAGKO010000008.1:28749765-28768725 GCA_037177275.1 Acacia concinna
TACGCAGTACGAGAAAGACCCCTCTCACATACTTACCTCGTACTCCACAAATAAGATCTTATTATCTCAAATAAGACTTTCCCAAACAAGCTCTATAATAAATGGAACGCACAAATGAGTCCATTGGACAGAGAATCAACCTACCCACCCTTTAACAATCAGTTTTTTTAACCTATTGCAAGACTAACAAAAGGCCTATGAGAGAATTAATATAATTAACGAATTAATTATATTTTGAGGTCGTTACTAATTTGGTCTTCTGCACGTTGAAACATTGGGCGTTACAAGAGACTATTAACAGTAGTAGCAAGAGGCACTTGTGAATCCTCTCCTGTCAAGGTGATCCAGATTAGCAGTACTTATTGGCAAACTCTGAAACTATGGTTTCAAATACTATTTTCTATAAGTTAAAATAAAATTCATCTTACATAGTAATCATAAGAATTATTCTCCAAAAATTAATCCAAAGAATAAATTCAATTTAAAAATATTAGAGAAGTGAGATTAAAAAAATTTAATTAATTGTTTACTCTTTAATTTTACACATTTCCTTCTTTAAAATTTTATAACTTCACTTCTCCATTTCTTTTATAATGAGCTCATCAAAATTTTCCTTCTCCATTTTCCCTTTTTTTCTGGCCTGGCTCCTCCATTTTCCTCACACTACACAAAGTTAAAAGAGATGCACATATTTAATGTACGACACTGTGTGAATCGCTCTTAATAAAAAGATAGTGTTTTTTTTAAAAAAAAAAAAACGGAGTTGAGATATACTGGTACATGTCTATTTCAAAGACTTTTCATCTGCGTCATCAAAGTAGCCAGGTCCTTGATGAGGGGCTTAGTTGGTGGAATGGGTTACTGCTTCAAGATCATGGCTTCTGTTATTGGAAAGATGGACCCGTTGGTGCCCCAGAAGAGATCCCTCACTTTACAATTACAACTATGCATTGAATCCTTCTCTCCCTCCTCTCTTTTCACTTTTCACTTTTCACAGTAAAACGGTAATAACAAAAACAAGGATTGAAAAATTACTGCACCGCAAGGTAGATGCAGAAAGCAGGATAATAATAAATAACACACCAAAAAGCAATCCCAGGCCTAGCTCCTCATCCTCTCTTACATATAGATATACTGTGATGTGTGCGGCCACACTGTAGACGTAGCTTGTGGCAGTTTCCTTCCACAACGCCCTCCCATTATTATATTACTGTCACTAAATTTCCCCTTAATTAATAGTTTAATGCACTGTATTCATTCTTAAATGCAAGCACTGTAACTAGGAAGCAGAAGCGGGTGCAAGAATATTTCAAGATTTTCCAAAATCTGGTCCATTAAAATTGATAAGATACTGGTTTATGGTTCATTGATTGAACCGGGCACGTCCAGTTTTTGCCACAATGGGAATATATTTCCCAATCAACGAGCCACCCTCCCTCTCTCTCTCTTTCTGGTGTCTTCTTGTTAGGCTTGACCCACTTGTGCAGTGAGGCAGTGTGACCCACAACCACAACAGAGAAAGGGCAGTGATGCATATGATCGAATTAAAGAGAATCTGTGCAGAGGCATGACTGTTCATGAGCACGTTCTCCACTTCTCTTATCTTCTCTTTTGTGTTTTTTTTCCCCTGACCCCATTCCAAGCCAAAAACTCCTCTTCCTTCAATCTTAGCCTTTCTCAGACTCTTTCTGATTTCTTCACTTTATTCATTCAAACTTGTGTTTGTGTTTTCTAATTTAATTTTGGACACACTGAATCAGAGAATCACGGGCTCTTATCATGCTCTTAGATCCTCCCCTTCTTTTCACTATTCATCACTCGGCTTCTCATCACGTGTTAAGCTTGTTGTAACCAATTTTAACTATTTTATTAAACTCTGTGATTTTATTATTAAGCTCTTCAGAAATTGATTGGAGGGAGGTGCTTTAAGGGTTTGTTTGGTGTAAGGGATTTAAAATGGAAGGAAAAATTTTTATGAGCTAAATTTTAAAAAAGTGGAGTTAAAAGTTATAAATTATTTTTTATATTATATTTTCTCTTTATTAAAATTCTATAACCTCATTTCTTCAATTTTTTTAAATTCACCTCTAAAATTGTTTAATTTTTCCTTCTCTCCCATCATACCAAACAGCACTAAGAAAAAAGAGGTGGAGAGGAAAAATATATATAGAAGTTACTTTTTAAAAAAATGTTAGTAGATAAAAAGACAATAGTAATACTTTTTTGTTATTTATGAAACATTTCAATTGATTCAGTCAGGGATGTTTGTGAAATCAATTAAAAATTTTATACTTTGTATGACAATACTTATTAAAAAAATAAAATGTGAATTTTAAAATTCTAAATCAGTTATATAACTTATAAAAGCAATAGAATTAATTAGATTTGTATAACAATTGATAATTTAATTTTACAAAAAAATCACTTATTTATAATTTTAAAATTAAAAAGGGTATTTGTTTTTGCCATTCTCTCATATTTATTTTCATATATTATAAAATTACTTAAAACTTGAAAGAGATTTGGACTTTTTTATGCCGCTGGAGATAGACGTGAACGTGAGGGCTCAGATACAGCGAGCGCTGAATGACTAACTCAAACTAAATTCAAAGTCACATCACTTTCCATTTCCAGGCTTCTACTGTACATTGGCTGTTGCAGTTAACCTCATGATTCAGTGGGTAAAAGTAAAACTCAAAATTAACTACAGCCCTCCCAATTTTTACCCTGCATGTAAAGAAATGTACGGTAAAAAGACCTAAATGAAATTTTACCGTCTATTGAGGGGGTCACAAACCGGAAAGGAGAAGAATTATGGAAAGCAACTAGTAGGCGAATTTCCTTTCCCTCCTCCTTTTTTTGGTTAGCCAACTGAGCTGCCAAATCAATGACTGGTCAAACCAAACCAACACACATCATAGTCTGGCCTGGCCATCAGATTGATAGCAACCACATAACATGGCGACAACGATTGACCTATGGTTAGGACTTGGGAGTATACTAGTATTTCTTTTGCCTATACAAAATTATATTTTCGAACATTTATATATTACATTTAATATTTTAAATAAAGATAGAAAGATTATGATATATCCATCTCTGTCAGCAAGGAATGATAAGTCGTAGAAACCATGATAAAATTGATAACCAAGCAAGGGTGTTTATGGAAATGAAAAATTAAATTCATACTTTTTTAAAAAAATGGCAATTTGTTACCTTTTTTTATTTTTTACTAAAAGAATATAATGTCTATTATCCTTAATACAAGATATATTCAAAGAATTGATATCAATCTCAAATATATGACGATATTTTCATATATATTAATTTATTCTTATTAATACTCATTAACACTTAATAATAATTAATGAGGTGAGAGAATAAAAAAAATGGCGAGCGTATTTTAAATAATATATATAATATTAGTTAATTTTGTTAATATAATCAAATTAATTAAACAAATATTATATGTAGCATCTTATTTTTAAAAGAAATGATATTTGTGTATATAAAATATAGTGATGAGTGTGGGAGTTGGGGGAGGAGGAGGGACAGTAGGCGCTTCTCTCTGCTTTTGAGCCTCTGGATAACGACAACTGATGCTTGCCCCAAACCAAGTCACATGTTTCCCATTCACACTCAATTATTTATATTGCCTTAAAAATTGTGTCCAGCACTCGAGTAAGCAGCAGCGGTAACATTTAAATATTTGTTGTTATTATTAATATTAATTAATTAATTAGTAAGGTTTAGCTTAATGGCCATTGGATCAGTAATGGCTCTCATCTTTTATCCCTCATCATTACATTACTCCTCACGCTCTCTCACATGTCATGTGCCTGCCTTCCTTTCATAACAACACTACCAGCCAGCCAGCCTTCCTTCACAATATCCATGGCAACGCTATAACCACGTGGTTTCTGCATCTTTCCATCCCAATCTCCTCTCCTTTGTCTTAATTACTCCTTCCGTTCCAAAATATAGGAGGCAATTACTGTCATTCTTCCGTTCTAAAATATAAAAGATATTTAAAAAATATCTTATACTTTAATTCTTTTTCTTAGTTTTACCCTTATTCAATATCAATATATTAATACTTGCGTTGACTATAAAAGTTATTATTCTCAATAAAAAAAAGAAGGGTAGGGGAGAAAATGATAAATTTTAATAAGGGTATTTTCTCTCTTATTTTATGTCTCCTCATTAATAAAGATATTTTAGTAAAAACGAGTAGTAATTCTGACATACTTATTATTTTTAACCGTCACTTTAAAATAAGAGATTGGTTAAAGTTTTTTTATATTTTAGGATGGAATGAGTACTATTTATTGTTACCCTCCAAAGGGCTCTGAGTGGTACTCTTTAGATTGTATTTATGAGACACTATTGACATATTTCATATTATGATCTGTTTTTTTCTTTATGATACTGAACATGTTAAGTACTCCTATCAACTTTTTTTTTGTTGCTAATGAATCTGGCTGGACATTTCAAATAAGCTTTTGTTGAATCAAATAATGGGTGGATTGTTTCATGGAAATAATAAGTTGTTGCTCTTTACTTTTTTATTGCTGGAGGTTTAAAAAATTATATTTTAATGTATTTAATTATATCGTTGATTTTGTCTTAAACATAATATGCCACCATAACATGAATAAGAAATCAATTAGTATCACAAAAAATCAAAACTCAAAAGTATAGTAATCATATTTGTATCATCTTATTTAAAAAAAGCAACAAGAAAGCACCCAATTCCTGCCTCTTCGCTTCGTACCCCACGCCTAGCATGCCCAAAGTACTACGGAACTAAAACCAGTTCGACCCCCATTAAAAGTAATAAATAAATAAAATAAAAAGGGCCAAGAGGCACTGAACTTGGAGCATTCTCCAATTCTACACTATCAAATATTAATTCTGCTAGCAACAAAGAGGAAATGGACCTACCCGAACAAATTAGTGAAGGGCCCCCCATAGTTGGATAATCTTGTCTGAAATATTTTCCACTCCAATTCGGAAAGCAAATTTATCAAGTTTACTCTCAAGACAGAAATAAGTCAATAACCAAATTTGTAAATGTTGTTCAAACAGCCATTGAAGTCCTGGATGTATAGAAGGGGAAAACCAGAAGTCATCATGTAAAAAAAAAATCATCAGCGGATGGTAATCCCATATGGGACTTAATACTTAAGGGCATGTCTTCATTCAAAGTACACATTTTCATTGAGAACTTGTCCCGCCCCAATTGAATCCTCTGTAGAGAGTCACTATTGAGTCAGACGAGGACCACCATTACCCAACCACTCAGGTGTGAGTAACCCCCACCATTAACACCACAAGACGTATCTGATTCAAATCGTCTAAATATTGATTTGTCGTTTAGCAAAAATAAACCAAATATTTTTGTCTAGTTCAACCCCAGAAAATGGAGCTGATAATATAAAATAGACAGCAAGATTAGGATCAGTCTGACGTGCAAAACCAAAAACAACTCAGCAGAGATATCTTTGAAATCCCGCATCATTTCCCAGATTTACACAGCATAAACAACAAATAAATCATAAAGAAATGGGGATGCAGACAAGAGTAGATAAGCTCAACATGGTGCAGATCTTTTAAAAAGGAAAATAATTTTATAAATACGCAAAAAGGCCAAAGAGAAGCGCAGAAATCAGAGAGATTCCATAACTTTTCTGGTCAGAAGGTAACAAAAAGCAGCCACATGAGTGCTCAAAGCTCAACTAGTTAGAAAAACAAGGACTGGATCGTCATCGTCGTTTCATCCAAACCTACCCGAATATTTACATAATTTCTGAAGACTAGAAAGCGAGCAAGTTAATCCCAACTAACAATGAACTGCAATATTTTCATTCATTCAAGATTCAGATAACGAACAGAAATTTGTAGGGTAAACGAAGAAAAACAGCCCAAATGTTACCCTCTCTTCTCAACGCCGTTACGGTGATTCATAACTACCAAGTTAATTTCGATCACAACGATGCCTACTGTTGCTGTATTGGTGGCCCTTGCTTCCACCACTGCCTGCGCCCTCTTTCTTTTGAGGGGAAGAGAAAAGCTGGCCGAACCCAAACACTGAACCGGATTTTGATGATCCTCTCAGCGAACAAACGGGAACATTCAGAACCGGAGTGACCCTCACATTGGCCGAGTACGACCGTTCCATTCCTCTGTGCTTGAACCTGGGTCCACCATTGAAACTACTGGGGCTACTCGAGCTTCGTTCCAAGCTCTGAAACACTATTTTCCCGGATGAATTCATCCTAGGGCTGTCAACGGAAACTCCCCTGCTGCCAACCCCACCGGATTCCCCCGAAGATCGGCGTATAGGGCTCCTCCCGACCCGATTACATGGTGGATGATCCACCAACGGTCTTTGGTTACTATCAATCGGACCTGCCCTTCGCTTCACGAATCTCATTTTTAGTTGAGCTGGATTCGGGTTCCGATGAAGGGATATCGGGTGCGTGTTTGGTTTGTCCGGATCAGCCGACAGACTCGAGAGGTCTTCGTTCTCGTGGCCAGAAGATGAAGACGAAAGAGAAAGTCGAGAAGATATCGATACAGATTCACAGTCCGAGTCCTTCAACAATGGAAGATTCAGTGAAACGTTGTCTAAGTTGGAAGTAGACGACCTTGAACTTCTGTGAAGAAAATGCTTAAAGGATTTGTTAGTATAAGAGGTTGAAGTGGCTTTCTGCATCTCACTCTTTACAGCATTAGAATTTTGATACAACTTCTTAAGCCCCAGAAGCTCCTTCCAGCGACTCGAGCACCTCGGAGCCTTCGGCGAGAACAAGTAAGGGTCCGTACTGGGAATATCGGCAACGCGCCCAGCCTTGGCTGCTTCCGGCGACCTCACCCCCGGCCAAGTCGACTCGTTCGTGGACGAAGGCTTAACCGCAGAGAAGTGAAGCGGCACAAGCTTCCCGTCGGAGAAAAGCTCATCAGCCGGGAGCATGGCGACCGGATCTTCAAGCCGAAACTCGAAATCTCCGGCGAAAGATTCGGGATCTGGCTTGTCATGCGGATCCTTCTCCACGGAATGCTCTGATATCACTCCAAGAGTCTTGGACGAGTCACCACCTTCGCGTGACTCGCGGCTGTATGAAACTCGAGGGCTCAACCATCCGTACGACGGGAACTTTGCCGGCGGACAGTCAAGGAAGTTCTCCGGTGACACTCCGATGTTGTTGACGCAAGCCGAAGCCATTACTCTGGATCATGTACTAACGCGGAAAACTCTTGAAACCCCAGAGAAGAAGAAGTGGGCTGCACACCTAAAGCGAAGCTAGGGAGAGCGTAGCAGGGAGGGAGACAGTGTTACCGTTACCAGGAGGGAGGGATCTGGTGCGGTGCGGTTTACGGGGGACGGTTTCTACAACGCTAGGGTTTGTTGGTAGAATGGATCCAGTTCAGCATTCAGTGTTTAGTAGTACTGCGCTTGCTCTGCCATGGCACTATGATGAGCTACTTATATAACAGTGGCGAAGCGAGCTTGCTAATGCTACATTAGCCTGAGCTACTAGCTAGGCCCAGGTGTCTCTTTCTTTACACTTTTTCTCTTCCTTTAAAGATTAAAATTATTCAGGTCAAAAAAACAAAAGGTCACATTATTGGTTTTCCCTTCTTGTCTAATGGATTGAAGTTTACAATAAGTGATTTATTTTTTTAATTGATTATAGGTTATTAAAGTGGTGTTTATTTATTTTTAAAAAATTAGTTTTAAAAGTTATTTTCGTAAGCCAACATAAAACTTCTCTCATGTATTTAGAAATGTCAAATGGGCTGAGCTATTTGAACCAACTTATTTAAACCATTTTAAGATAAAGGTCAAGTTTACATTTTATAGGATGTAAAGAAAAAGTGGATTCAAAATGGCTGACCATTTTAAGGCCGAAAACAAAAAGGCCAATCTTTAGGGCCAAGGGCTAATCCTTTAAGTCCATAATAATTTTTTAATAAAATATATCTATTTATATTTATAAATTATTTATATCATAACAATAAATAATTATTTGTAATATATATATTGGGCCAAAAATAAAGATATGTAATATTTCAAATCATTTACTAATATTTATTATTGAATTCAAACTATTGAGACTTATTTGATTTTTTTATATTTCAAAAAGTTTGAAAAAATATTGAACTTTAATAAATGGCATGAAAGCCAAGGGTCGGCCAAAAGCCCTTATGTCCAAGGGTTGAGCTGGATTTTAATAATTAAATGATTTTATTATATGCGAGCTTTTTGAGCCCTACCCTTTTTGGCCCTGGTCTTTCAAAGGTCAGCCCTTTAAAGTCGAGATAGTCCTTATTGACAGCTTTACATATATTTATCTCGTAAAGTGTAATAGTTATTCTCAAAAGCTAATCCAAATAGATAGTGAAAGTGACTTGTGTTTGGATTGACAGTAGGAAAAGGGATTTATTAGGGGTAAAAGAAGTAACTTGTGTATGGATTATGGATTAAAAAAAAAAGACTTATTGTAGGTTGAAGAAGTAACTTTTTTTTCATAATGGTTTGTTTGAGAGTAGCGATGGAGAGCGCCTTGTCACAGACTTGTCCCTTATAAGTACTCGTGTGGCACTTAGCCTCTCGTCGCCCCTCGCGAACTAGCCAAGTCAGCCTCCCCATACTCGAATACTCGGTAGAGTATTAGATAACTCAAGAGAATCGTAAGGAAAGAAATTTGTATTGAATGTAAGAGAGTTTTACAAGGAGTATACAAGAGAGATTACAAGAGAGAGACTTGAACTCTTGGATGCCTTGATAGCAAATGGCACCCCTTATTTATACTTTATCAACCTCACCCGTGAGGTTTTAAGATTTTGACACTTGTCCTTGAATGGACGGTTGAGATTGAATCTCTAGAAAGTTCCATAAACTTCCACATTAAAAATAGAGACTTTCCTATGTTCTAGAGTATTCTGGAATTCTCCACACAACTCTATGGACTTCCCTAGGTCCCAAAGTTTTCTAGAACTCTCCACATAATTCTATAAGCATCAAGTAAATTCAAGGAAATTTAAGAATATATAAGAAATCTCTAGAAAATTCTAGAGCGTGACATTTTCTCCCACCTAATCTGGAGACGTCCTTGGCGCCTCAAACTCTTGAAGAATGTCTTAGAATTGCCACAAGTCTTCTTTAGTTTCCCACGTTGCCTCAGACTCGGGTAGCTCCTTCCATTTTATCAACTATTGGGTGCTAGGTAGAACACCCCTTCTTCAAACAAGCCATTTTGTAAGTACCTCCCCGATCTCCTTGTCAAATGAGTTGGTCACCATGGGAGGTGCTATAGTCGACACTCCTTGATTTCGGTCTTCCTTGTCCTCGTTGTATGGTTTCAACATACTTACATGAAAGACCGAATAAATCTTTAAAGTTTGAAGGAGTTCTAGGTGGTATGAAACTTTTCTCACTTTCGCAATCACCAGGAACGACCCTTCATACCTTCAAATCAAAACATTATAGACACTTCGAAACGCCTTAGTCTTGACAAGGACTTCATCTCCCACATTGAACTCCCATAACCTCTTCTTTTTATCAGCCCACTTCTTCATTCTCCTGCGAACCTTCCCCAAGAGCTCTGTGAGCTGCCTCCAAAGTTCCCCTAATTTCGGTGGGGCTAATCGATAAGGTGTCATGGCAAGAGGTTTGGCATCCAGGTTCCAACTCGATTCTGTTGTCCACCTCCCTCCTCGAAGACAACTTCTTGGGTAACTCGAGTAGGTTACGTCCTTGTTCTCCTTAAGGATATGTTTGATGACTTAGGGAACATTACCTCTTTATGTCTCAACTGTCAAATCATCCATCTTCATGATAGCCAAGTAGGTTGGATCCCCTTTGTTTAATCCTTTAGCAACCTGTAGGGCAGACAGCTGCTTGTCTTCACACTTACCCTTACCAGGGTGCTTGAGTGGAGTACTTGTAGCAGGTACCACACACAATGTCCCTCCAATGATGCATACAGAATTGAGGGACGATATCAGGATAGCTGCTACTTTTTGCATGAAATCCATCCCAAGCACAATATCGAAGTTATCCATTAGGACTACCGAGAAATTTGTTTGGTCGTTCCAAGCACCTAGGTTCATCTCAACACCTCGTGCCATACCAATAAAGGGTTTAGCACTGGTGTTCACTGTCTTGAGTCACCCCTGATCTCAAACAACTTTGAGATCAAGCCTCCTAGCCTCATTATTAGTGATAAAGTTGTGAGTGGCTCCTATGTCTACCATCGCTTTAGTAGACTTCCCATTGATGTGTGCCTCCACGTACATTAGCCCCTTACTAATTGTACTTGGCACTGATCTTGCATTGAGAGCGTTTAGGAGCTGTAAACATCCCATTCGAACCGAATCTTGTCTCTTATTAGACTCTGTCTCCAGTGGCTCTACTAGGGCTGACAAAGACCCGAGCTTGGACACTCCTTCATAGGATGCGGCCCCTTGCACATGAAGTATCCACCATTAGGTACGAATTTCTTCTTTTCTTCATACTCCCTCTAATTAAAGGATGACTTAAAGCTACTACCTTTATCCTCAGTTGGAGTCCTCCTCCTCTCCTCCACATTTGCTAGAGTTGCATTTCTCATTCTTACCTTTTGAACTCATATATCATCGTTGATGCTCGGTGAGAGATTCGGCTATAGTAATAACTTTGCCTACAAAATGGGCATTTCGACGTTGCACTTCTTGCTTTGCCCAGTTTTGGAGACCATCCACAAAATAGAAGAGCAGCTCCTCTTCAGACATGTTAGGGATTTGAAGCATAAGGGTAGTGAACTCTTTCACATACTCCGGAATGGAATTCTCATGCCTGAACTCCCTCAATTTCTTTCTTGTCTCATATACAACATTCACCAGATAGAAATGTCTCTTAAGTTCTTGCTTAAAGTCTTCCCAAGTTAGCATAACCCTTTCTCTACATCGGTGTATTTCCTACGCCACCACAAATTAGCAACTCCATAAAGGTAAAGGGTTGCGGTGTGTACCTCAACAGCTTCATCTGTCACATTTAGGCCCTCAAAGTATAGCTCCATTTTCCACAAGAAGTTCTCAACCTCCTGTGCATCCCTCTTGCCCTCGAACGGTTTAGGCATCGGGGGTTCAACCCTTGGCCTAGCTGGTATTATGGTAGTCTCGCCATTAGCCACGGCCTTCTTGCACAAGATGAGTTCTCCCCACGACTCGTCAATGCTTTCTCGCATGACTTCAAGAGCTTCCATCACCTGTGCTTCAAAGCGCGTCACACGTTCCTCTTTCATGGCACTCTCATTTTGGCAAGTTAAGATGTTCTCCTTGAGCGAGTCTATCTCTCTAAGGATGTGACCCTCCAACGTCTTTATGGTGTGTTCGACCCGCTCAACTCTCTCTCTTACCTTAGCCACTGCCTGGTCCAAAACCACCACCTCTCGTGGTCGTCTTTATTCCCTTGATTTCTTTTTCTCCGTGGGAGGTATGATCTCTCTTCCACGGACTTCCTCCATTTCAGAAACGTTGCTTCCCTTCTTTCTTTTGTTGCTCGCCATGAATCCGATCTTCAATACAAAATGCTTAACCTTAGCTTTGATACCAACTGTTACGGACTTGTCTCTTACAAGTACTTGTGCGGCACTTAGCCTCTCGTCACCCCTCACGAACTAGCCAAGTCAGCCTCCCCACGCTCGAATACTTGATAGGGTATTAGAGAACTCAAGAGAGTCGTAAGAAAATAATTTTATATTGAATGTAAGAGAGTTTTACAATGAGTATACAAGAGAGCTTACAATAGAGAGACTTAAACTCTTAGATGCCTTGATAGCAAATGGCACCCCTTATTTATACTTTCTCAACCTCACCCCTGATGTTTTAAGATTTTAACAGTGTCCTTGGATTGACGGTTGAGATTGAGTCTCCAGAGAGTTTCACAAACTTCCAGATTAGAAATGGAGACTTTTCTATGTTCTAGAGTATCTCGGAATTCTCCACACAACTCTATGGACTTCCCTAGGTCCTAGAGTTTTCTAAAACTCTCCATATAATTCTACAAGCATCAAGTAGATTCAAGAAAATTCAAGAATATACAAGAAATCTGTTGAAAATTCTAGAGTGCGACAGTTGGCTGAAAAAAAATAGTCATTTGAATTGAAGTAGTGTTCGGGACAAGCAAAGGAAAATAAGTAGCTTAAAAACATAAATTAGAAAAAGTGGCTTGTGAAAAAAAGTTACTTCGTATGCCTCTAATAAGTTACTTTTATTATCTCCAATCTAAACATAAGTAATTTATTCTACCCCTGATAAACCATTGGCCAAAGTATATTTTTAATCCTTTAAGTTTAATTGATGTCCTATTTTAGTCCCTTAGCTTTAAAAAGTGTTTTTATTTAATTCTTTTAAGTTAACGTCGTTAACTTTACTAACGGAAAATGCTGACTCAGCATGTCCAAATTTAAAATAATGACATAATTTTATATTTAAATTATGTATAAATAGGAAAATAATTAAAACCCTAGTGAAGCTTCAAGTTATTGTCAAAATGAAAGCCAATTATGTCAGCATTGTCAGTAAAGTTAACGGTGTTAGTTTAAAAGTACTAAAAATATACATTTTAAATTTAAAGGATTAAGAGAGGATGTCGACTAAATTTAAAGAACTAAAAGTGTATTTTAGCATAAATCTTTTTTTCTACTCTCAATCCAAACACAAGTCACTCTTAATAAGCCACTTTTTTTCTTAAGTCGCTTCTGATGAGTCACTTATTCCACTACTCATCTAAATAGTTTTGAAGTTTTTTAAACGACTTATTTAAATAAACTATTTTCTTAAAGTTGTTGCCAAACAGTGACTTATAGCTTCTTCTTTTTCAATCAACGCTCAAATAAGCCAAAAATATCTCTTACCAAAGAGAGCCCAATATACATACTACAAGTCTACCCGTTTAGCAAAGATTTGGTAACATCAAGCAAAATCTTCATTACTTATCTAGTCAGCAGTGTGAGTATATATCTTGAAATGTTAAAAAATGGCGTGATGGCAAAAAACAAAAGGCATTGAGAGAGGTCACTACTCACTTGGCAGGCATGTACCAATGCATTTGACTGTTTTTTTTAGGGATTAAATCTTTAACCACTTAATTATATTATATATTATATATCATTATATTATATATCAATTTATAAATTAAATAAAATAGTTTAAGAAAAAATAATGTTTTTTTGGGTAAAAAAGGATAAATTTAAAAGCTTTTAGGTTATTTTATTAATTTTTTAGAATTATCTAAAAAATTAATTAAATCTTATATTTAGAACCTGAGATACATAAGATTTAGTTGACTTTTTTTAGAAAATTTAGGAAAAATAAATAAGTTACTTAACCATTTCATATATAATGTATCATTATATTAAATATCAATTTATAATTTAAACAAAATAATTTAAGAAAAATAATGGCTTTAAATATTTTAAAGTAATTTAATTTGTTTTTTTAGAACTCTTTGAAAAAATCATTCAGGTCTTATATTTAACATCAAAGTCAATATCAATTATCATACTAATAATATTATGTTCCTCCTTAATTACAAGAGTCAATTTTCTTTTGTTATTATCAGAGACGCAGGTCCTAGAATTTTAATAATTAAATAGGGGCATGACAATTTTAATAATTATCAGCCTTTTCTTCTTTCCTAGGCCCCGTTGGCGCACCAATCTCTAAATACCAAGACAAAGTTTTTAAGTTAGCTGTATCTCGGCATCACTGATAGATTGTGATCGGATTCTTTCTTCCACACAAAATCCTCTTAAAAGAGGCAAGTGAAAGAATACTTGAATCTCTGGAAACAAAAATAAGGAATTATTTTTTTCAGTATTCATTAATTTTTTTAAGAGAATTTTAAAAAAATCTTTAAAAAGTTAATTATATATTAAAATTTATCATCTTTCTTTAAATTATATTGTTCGATTTATAAACTAATATATAATATAATAAAACACAATATATGATATGATTAAATAATATAATTAATTTTCTTAAAATTCTTAAAAAAGTCAACTAATCCTTATAATTAGTACTAAAGGAAGTATAAACCTTCTTGATGACTGACTGGGAGATAAAATTAGGATACTATCTACAACATCCTTGATATCTCATGGTTGTAAAAGATCCGATAATTTTTTTAAAAAAAGAAAACTTAGAAACTTAAAAAATAAATACCGGGGGCCACAGAAATTCAAATGATATAAATTACACCTGAGTAAAAACCAAATTTAAAGAAAAATCTGAACAAGTAGTTGTATTACAAGACTAGTTTGAGAAAACGAATGAAGTTTGACTGCAAAAATGGGTTGGTCTCTTTTCAAACTCTTGTCAGGAGAGGTCTCATAATTTAATATAAGGGTTAAAGGTGAATTTTGTGTGGAAGGTTTTTTTTTTTTTTTGGAAGTAATGTTGTCTTGAAGTAGGTAAAGTGAGGTAATTTATTTTTTTTATGATTAGTTGACTGTTAGTTGATCAAAATATGTTGAGTTGGTAGTCAATATGTCATCTATTTTATTTTTGTTAAAATAAAAAATTGTCCTAAAAATTTTAAATCGTTACTTTTGACAATTCTTTGACAAAAAATATTTACTTGATAGTTCGCATATCATCCAATTTAATTTTATCAAGGTAAAAATTTATTTCAAAAGTCTATTTGTCATTTAATTATTCTTCTTTAAAAGTTAGATTTAAAAATTCAAGTACAAATTTTCACCTTAGTAAAAATACAATAGATGACATGTGGACTGTCAGTTAAATATATTTGATCAACTACCGATAAAGGCAAAATTGCCCCACTTTGCAAACTTTAAAAGCAAAATTGTTCCAAAAAAATTTTTAGAGTAAAATTAGCCTTTCGTACATACTTTTAAGATAAAATTAGCCTCTTTTTTTTGTGATAACAAAATTGGCCTTCAACGCTTAATATAATTGGCTTAAAAAGAAACATATATGTGTCTAATTAGCTTCAACATAGATATTGGGTTGTTTACTAATAATTTTTTTAAAAAGAAAAGAAAAGAAAACATAAATGAACAGTATTTAGGATGTGGTATGTCCTGAATAATATAATATAGGTTTGCAGACAACCGGATATAATGATACACATGAAACCAATAAAGCAAACAGAAATAAAGCAAGATTTCTCTGCCTTTTTTCCAACACTCAGTAGACACTATACCGACAACTTTTTTGTCGCTCAATTTATAGTTTCTTCTCCATTTTGCAGAGAATGATTGTGTTAGACCAACTAATAAATAAATTTATAGCTTTTAAAGTTTTTTTTTGGTAGACAAAAATTTGATCCCCTCTTGAATCATAAATGCCAATTACTAGTTTCAATCCCTTTGAATGATTACTTCAATTTGATTTGATGTTCATCTCTCGGAATCCTTCTTGTCTTCTCATTTTTCAATGTGGGACTCTTGTGTCAATTTTTTCTCGTTGGGTTTCTTCACTGTTCAAGTACAGGATGGTGCCGAAGATAGTTGGTCGGCTTGCATGTGAATAATAAATTGCAGAACACATATGGAGAAATAACAATGATCGAAAATGATAAACAAGACATTGAAAAGGGGAAATAGACAAGATAAATAGAGATTTTTCGAGATTGATCACTTCGCAAGTGGGTGATGAATGATAAAAGGGAAAATAGACCAGAGATTTTAAGTTGTTTTAATTATCTGTATTGTTTCAATTTAATTCTGTTAGTGTTCGTTTCATGGAAAACAAATATTGTCAATGGTTTTTCTTCAGCAAAGTTGCGATATTGAGCAAGGAATATATAAAGAGGTTACGAAATAGAAATAAATTATTGTGAGGTTTCAATTAATAACTCTTAGAGCGCCATTGACAACTCTACTGGATCTGACAGTAATTTATTCCTATCTTAATATATCTTTAACGTAAATTTTATTATTCGGGACCTCGACATAATTTTCTCTTTTTCTTTTCACTCACGGAAACAATCGCACAACGATATATTTTGATTTTACTGAAGTTCTTTACACAGGCATACTTTATCTTTTTCGTTAGCCTATTTAAATATGCCTTTATTGTCTTGGTAAATGGAAAAAAGGAGTTCAATCAACAAGTTGTTAGTGGAACAGGCTAGTATTATTCAATAAAAAAATAATTTAATTAAAACCAGGCTTATGTGTTAGAAATGTAATTAAAAATCAGTGTCTTGACCACTTTCCAACTGAAGTTAAATAGACTAAAAGTATAAGATTCTCGTGTTCATTCTCAGTCTCTCTCTCACACGCAATTTGTTGTGTTTCCCACCACAGTCTCATATACTCCTTTACAGCAAACCCTGCGTATAAGCATATTTGTGTCATAGATTTGTAAAGCTGTGGTCTATTGGACAACTTTCTCTTTTACTTTTTTTTTTTTGTTTTTCTGGTCAGCAACTTCCTCTTTTACTTAGAGCCTACGGGAAGAAACCATCTGTGATTTTCTTTTTCTTTCATCTTTTTATCATTTATACTATGCTTTTCTTTTTCTGATGTTTGTGGGCGCAAGTATATGATTATGCCTATACTCAAACATTCACGACACCCAGTTGGGAAGCTGCCCTTCTACCTACAACCCTCGAGTCATAGCCTCCACTCCATGAAACATAACTCATTATTTTGATTCCTTTCCTCAACATTCAGCTCATTCTCTCTTTCTCTCCTTTTCTTTTTGGCCATCCAATTCTCATTCTTTTTAGTTCTACTCACCTTTTTTCTTTGAAAAAATTATATTGAAATCCTAAATAAGGGAATATACGTCAAAAAGGTTCCAAAATAAAAAAATACTATTGTTAAGTCCCAAAATAAAAAAAATATTATTATCAAGTTCTCACTAATAACTCCGAAGTTGTTAATAGTGCCATTAGAGTTGTTAATGACAACCTTAGGGGATTGTCATTAACTACCCCAGGGCCTGAGGTTGTCATTAATAACCTAAGGAGCGTCATTAACAATTCTGAAACTTGACAATAATTTATTTATATCTTGGACCTCTTTGACGTATATTCCCTTATTCGGAACTTCAATGTAATTTTCCCTTTACTTTTCTTTTCTTTTTTCATTTGATTAAGGGAAATTCTCAGAAAAATGCTAAGGAAATATAAAAAAAATTTAGTATGATCAAATGAAGAAATATTATATCAAGTTTAAGTAAAAATCTGCAATTTTCTAAATCTCCTCAAAATACTAAGTTGCTTTTAGTTCCCTTCGCTAGGTCTTCTCTTTCATTTCTTCCTCCATTTCGTCCTTAATACCAAATGAAGAAATGCAATTTTATTCATTAAGAGGAAAATGGTTGTACAACATCTTATATACATCAAGTGTGTTAGCTCTATTTACTAAGTTAGTTATAACAACCTAACTTAATAAAAATACATGAGGTTATCAACTATTTAGCTAATATACAATTAATCAACAATTACAACAATATACTACTATGTTAACTCTGTTAAAATGAAAGAGAACACGTGTAATAAATACAGCCATTACGAGAAAGGGGCAATGTTTAAAAAAAGGGAGAATTAAAAAGAAGAAGAAGAAGAAGATAAGGGAAATTGGAAAAAGACAGATCATTATAGTGAAATTCGGAAATTTCATATCAATCATTTTGTACTTTTTTTTTTGTGAAATTAAGAAAATACTGCTGGATTTTAACAAGAGTATATTAATTCATTGTAAGAGTATTTTAATTAACAACAACAGAGACATTTATATACTATGTATTTTAGCTATGAGTTGTTGTGAATTGAAATACTCTTATTGTGAATTAAGATACTCTTGTTATTAAAATCCAATGACATTTTCGTAATTTCACAAAAAAATACAAAATGACTAATTTGGAATTTCCGGATTTCGCTATACTAATATGTGTTTTATGTATATCCCTTATATTTTTTTAGAATTCTCCCTTAAAAAATTTCAATAAATGCTTAGACAACCCTAACATGGAAG
This sequence comes from Acacia concinna, assembly GCA_037177275.1. Taxonomy (NCBI): domain Eukaryota; kingdom Viridiplantae; phylum Streptophyta; class Magnoliopsida; order Fabales; family Fabaceae; genus Acacia; species Acacia concinna. The sequence goes on from JBAGKO010000008.1 coordinate 28,767,768, forward strand.
TTATTACTCACTTTGGTGATTTTTATAAGCAACTTTTTTTTTTTCTGGTTACGGAAAATGAACTGATGGTTAAGATTGATTAAATACAATAAATATGTCTAAAATTTCATACATTTTATAAATATACTCTTATTTATTGGAAAGAAACGTATGATAGAGAATGAATAGAAAATATATGAGAAAATATATAATAAATAATTATATGAGCAAGAATTATTGATGAGTGAGAATAATTAATATTAGTATAAAAGTATTTATTTAATAGAGGTAAAAAAAAGAAAAGATAGTTTAAATTTTGAGATCAAAAAAGAAAATTAATTATATTAAAGACTAAACCCAAAAAAAAAGTTACTTATAAAAAAGACCCAAGAGATTATTTTAGAACACATACATCCTATCACAAATTTAAAACTTATATTTTAAATCGAAAGGAGTGAAAAGGAAATGGAGAGAGTATATTTAAAGAAAAATTTTAGAAAAAGACATTTGAAATAGAGAAAAGACAAATCAGAACAATGAAATTGAAAATCCCAAATTAGTCCATTTGTACCTTCTTTTTTTATAATTACGAAAGTGCCACTGGATTTTTAACAACACGAGTATTTTAATTCACAATAAAAGTATCTCAATTAACAATATCAAAAACATTTAGTACTACATATTTTCTATGTGAATCATTTGTGCTGGTATTGTTAATTGAGATACGCTTGTTGTGAATTAAAATACTCGTGTTGTTAAAAAATCTAGTGGCACTTTCGTAATTATCAAAAAGGAAGGTACAAATGGACTGAGTTTAGATTTTCGATTTCGTTATTCTAATTTGTCTTTTCCCTATTTCAAATGTCTTTTTTTAAAATTTTTCCTATATTTAATTTTATATTTGAATCGAATTTACTTTAAAAAAAAGAAATTAATGCAAAAGCAATGGCCAAGGAGTATCTACGTGCTTAAGGGGGGG
>JBAGKO010000008.1:28776501-28788099 GCA_037177275.1 Acacia concinna
TCATTGTATAGATCATAGCAAACACAAATGGTTTAATAAACTAGGCCATAAAGTGTACTTGACTTTTTGAGATAGAGAAAACTTGGATTGTTTTAAGACAATAGCCTATTTTGGTACTTGAAAGAATCTTCCCAATATTGTGCAGGTAGAAATTCTTTCTCCTGTCGTTAGTTCAATAGCACACAGTGTGACAGCTCATACCATCATTGATGTTGGTGCTGGTCAGGTATAGTTTTAGCTTCTTTTGCTTATGTTTTATGAATATTTCAGGAAAGTCTGTTTAGTTTCATCAAGTCAATGTTTTAAAGTATAAATTGGCCTATATGACTAACTTGTATTGGCCATTATAATTCAAGATTGAGAGGTTTCTAAACCCTATAAGTATAGTATTTACCTAGCTATTTATGTCTCAAAGTCTTAGTTTAAAACTTTCTTCAAAACTTCAAAGTATTTTTGGCCAAAACAAAAAGACAAGAAAATATTAAAGAGTCCAGTTCACACTTGTAGTGTGGATGGACTACTCTGTTGAACTATACAGTTCTGATTCAGGGGCATGAGATTTATACATGCTGGCGCTGCTGGGTGTGAGACATGAAATTTTTTTCTTAAAAGATCTTGTTCCTTCATATTAACTTTTCATTAAAGAGTGAGTTTTCCTATAGATTGCTTTTCTTACAGACGAGGGGCTTAATTTTTGGATTACTTGGAAAGTGGATCAAGGGAATATTACTTGATCAGAATCAACTATCTTCTCTGAAAGCCTAAGGTTTTAGCCGTAAATCCCATGAAGTAGAAAGTAAAGGTCCATGTATTAGTTCAGTATAAAATAGGTTTCAACATATTTATAGCTGAGTGCATATTTTGCATTGTTGTTGATCTTTGTTTATCAAAATTTGTTTCGTTTTGTTTTTTATTCTTCTTTTAGGGTTATCTTGCACAAGTACTTTCCTTTCAGTACCAGCATTCTGTTGTTGCAATTGATGCATGCGCACATCATGGAAATGTTACTGATGCGCGAGCAGAACGAATTAAAAAGTACTATGCAGCTCAGATGAGAAAATCTGGGTATGTGTTCCTTTTTTTCCTTGCTCTCTTATTCTAGGAGTATCTAGTTTGCTCTTAAGGATATATATAGCATCATCAAGAGGTAGCTGATGAGGAGAGAAGTGAACTTTATTTAGTGAGGAATTCCTAAAACATGTGTTGTTTAAATTGGATCTTTCATCTCTCTTTTCTTTCTGAGATGGCAGTAGTTGCATGTAATAAGTTTGTAGTTTTGGGAATCAGTTAGTATAATGAAGATGATATATGGATGCCTACAAAAGTTATTCTAGTTGTACTATGACCATATAGTTCTTGTTCAAATTTAATCTTATAGAGCTTTTGATCTATACAATTATAATTACAATACTCTAATTGGTTTTTGTGTTCATTTGTTCAAGACCAGGTATACAGGGTATAGAAGGACCAAAGACAATTACAAGTTTTGTACTGTCCCCTGACATTTTGAAAAACTTGGCTGAAATGTCTTTGCGTGGAGATGGTGATGACCAGTTGTCTGAGGGTAAAAATCATGCAGATGATGGGAAGCTCGATTGTCTCAAATATGCCAATGAAAGAACTTCATTGGTTCTTGCTGGGCTTCATTCCTGTGGTGACCTTTCAGTCACTATGCTGAAGTAAGTTCTACAAATTTGTTTGAAGCTCTTCTGTTTCTATCAAATATAAATTATACTAAATTGATATAGCATAAGTTTGTTAATTTCTATTACAGCTAGAAGAAGGAGCTGAGAGAGCTTGTCTCCAAAAAGTCTTTTCATTCTTGATTAATTTTTATTCTTTTTGTTGATCCTTACCCTGAACATTTAGCTTTCTACAATGCTTTTACGTACTATCAAACTTTATTTGTTCTCTCTCCATGACTAATGGTTAACAACCCAATTGGTAGTTACCAACATTTTTTCAGCGTTCTTATACAGACTGCAGAGTTGTAACTCTTCTTGTTGCTTCATTTGTAGGACTTTTTTAGAGTGCAAAGAGGTGAAAGCTGTGGTGAGTATTGGTTGCTGTTACAACTTACTATCTGAAGAAAGGTTTTTAGATCCTGGATCTCAGTGTGGGTATCCAATGAGTCACGCTCTCAGATCCACTGGCTCATCGCTAGGGAAGAGTGCGCGTGATCTTGCTTGCCAGGTATAAGAACTTTTTGCTATTATCCTCTTTTAACTTTGTGGTGGCAGACATTGCAAAACACCTTGCCACAATGACGGAGGAAAGTAAAGATATATGGAAGCACTTGTAGGTGTAATAAGTTAGGCCGGAATGACCACAATATACAATGAAATGGCTGTTAACTTATTATATTACTCTTTTTCGAGACATTGTTTGGAATTCAGTTTCTTTGAACTTGTCTAATTATTTTTTAATTTTCCAAAGATTAAAAGTCATGCTGATGAAACTTAATGAAGAATTTACCAATGGCCATCTATCTACATAATTGGTTTCCATCAGAGTGCAGAGAGATGGAGGAGCCTGGAAATGGATGCTGGCATTAATAACTTCGAGTTGCATGCTTTTCGTGCTGCTTTTCAAATGGTATAATATTTTTGTTGCCTATTTTGTATATCTCCCTTGATTTTTCTCCCCACTCTTTCTATATTTGACGCAAATTGTAGAGAATATTTTTTAATCTTGTAGTTTTTGCCTTTCGTGGTTGCATTTCCCTCTTTATCTCCTTACATAGTAATTCTTCCATGTACAAAAAAGATGGGAAGCTTTCATCTAGATTTTTTTGCCTCTCAATCTTAAAGTATCAAGGCGGGACAAGGCCAAATGCGATTCAAGTGTACAGAAATACATTAATACTGTATGATATATCATACTGGAAGATGGATATACATATTTGATAAATATATGCTGTAATATAGATTTTGCCCCCTCATAGTACCTTTCTCAATATACATAGGTGAAGACGCATGAACTCCACAACAAGCATCCAGTATATACCCTCTCTCCCATCACTCTTTCTTGAAGAGTTGAAGTGCACGAAGGGCGTTCCTTCCATTATTTCCGTGCATTCATTTTTTGTGTTGCTTTTATAAAAAGTGTTTAATGGATCAATTCTTTATTTTTTCATCAGAAAATGATATAATGAAAAAACATTGATTACATTTTTTGGGCCACAAAAACATTGATGACAAGGAGAAAGTATATTTAATGCTATTCATGCTTATAGTTTTGTCTAATACATTTTGCCTATATTTTTTCTTAATCATGGTTCATTTTTGTTGTGCAAAATTATTGAGTGGTTGTGCCATATAATCTCTCAATAGCTTCAAAAGATTTCTATGTTGATTCATTACTCTTGTGTACTCCAAACCTGCGGACAATGCTTCATTCTTTATTTGTTCTTTAAAAACATTTCATTTTGTTCCTATTATCTCTTCTATTCTAATTTATATTACTTTGGTTCTGAAGGTTCTTTCTAAATATTACCCTGAAGTTTTGATGAATACTCCATCAATCGGACGCAAAGGGAAAGCTTTGCGCCGTCGACATCAAAGAAGAGCTGTTGAGTCTCAAAGGCATCTTAATGAAATGACTTCATCACTGGCTATTGAACAAACAAAATCAAAAACTGGTACTTTGAAATCTTGCTTTTGAAGAGGTTTCAGCTTATAATTACAATTTGAAATCCTTTTTCTTCCTAGATTTCATCTAATACCAGTTTTTTTTTTTTTGAAACACTATGAATTTGACAGAGAGAAGAGAGTGATAATCCTGAATTGAGCTGATACCGCCTCTTTGTGTCACTTGGCATTCTATGTATATGCTTAATTATTGTAACTCCTACTAGTTCTGATGCTGTTCGGGGGCATTTGAATCACTAATAACTGATGCCACCTTTCTAAATGTGATGCAGATAGGATTTTGGGCCCAGCACCGGAAATGCAGGCCTTACCAAGTCAAGTTAGTTCTGATGAAAGAGCTGGTTGTGAGCAGACCAAATTTGAGAATAGATATTCGTTCTTCAAGAACTTCTGTGAATCTGGATTTGAACATCTTGGGATTAGACCTTCACATAATATTGACTTTCAAGAGATATGGAAGGAAGCGGAGCCATCTACTGTATGTAAATTTATGCTGACTATCTTCTAATAAACCCTACTGTTGTCATTGCTATGCACTTGGGTTTAATTCCTAGTTTGTACAGGATTTTATTTCTTATTAATACTAATTTGATTATAATTTTCTTGTCATGGTTTTTTAATTGCAAATGTCAAATTTGTTAATTGTAATCTATGTAGCATCTAAGTTGAATCCTCATGATATTCTGTAGTAATAAAAATTGAGTTTTCTAGAAGGAAGTCCCTTTATCTTTTGGCAAGGGGCGGGCATTTTTTTTCTAAAGGTAAAATTGTCAAGTTTGATGATGTATTATATTTATTCTTCATTTTATATTATTAGTGTTCAAAAGTTGTTTAATCTCTGAAGGAAATTTCTTTGAAAAAGTAAGGAGATGTTTCAAATTCTAGTGGTGGGACCAGTAAGATCTGCCAGCACAGGTGGCAAGATTTGAACTTAAAGACTCAGGTCGCATAATAAGTCGTTTTTTACGATGCATATATGGAGGTTTGCATATAAAATAGTGGACAAAGCTAAATAATGGATGAATAGTGATGATGTTGGTTGTATTAACCCCATAGGCCTATGTTTGATGGCCTTGCTATTGCCATTTCAAAAACTAATGGTGATTGTTGGAAAAAGCCTGCGTTACTTGTTTTCTTTGAGGAAAACAGTTGTGAATGTACTTGAATTCAAATTATTTGATAAAGTTTTTCAAACTCCATGAAGTGCTCTGATTTTCTTGGGTGGATATTTGGAATTCTGTTCTGGGACATCTTTCTTTGTACACCTCCATGCCTGTTTTCTTGTACTTGACACAATGGAATGTGGTAAACTGTAGGATTATGGTACGTAGATGGTCTAGAGTTTAAAGGGGTTTTTATATTTTATCTAATACATGGTTGTGCTGCTTGGATCTATGTTTATGTGAAATTCAATGCAACTCGTTGGACTATAATTGAGAAAATTCCTTTGCTGGAGCTATTGTTTTTAAAGTTCAATGTAATTATACTCTTATTCTGGCAAAAGTGAAATCAATCTGGCACTAATTGGTTCAGCAACTATGTACAGGATATTATAGGACCTTATTGGTCTCTCAGAGCTGCTTTGGGGCCTCTTTTAGAAACCCTAATTCTTCTTGATAGACTATTGTTCCTGCAAGAGCAAGGTAGTGTTTTGGAAGCTTATTTAGTACCAATTTTTGATCCAAGCTTATCACCTCGGAATATGGCCATAGTTGCAAAAAAGATTGGCATGGATTCAGAATGCTAGTGTGACTAAAAGGTATTGACGATTTCTCTTTGTCTGCTATTTACTTTTTTTATGTAATCACAGTTTCTCCCATTTCTTTTATTTAGGTTGTCTCCCCATTGGTTTTCTTCAGCAGGATCTGTACAAGTTTTTTCACAAAATTTGGATGGTGATTCATCTGCCTTGAAGGATAACTGGCACATCAGAAGGTTTTGAAATTAGTATTTACTTTTAGAATAGAAGTTCTCTATATGACTCTTTTTTGTTGATTTTATTTAGGGGGTGTTTGTTTTCACTTCTCAAACTAAGGTTTGCGCAAGCCAAGACAAAACTTTTTTCACATACTTACCTCAGAATCCGTAAAAATTATTTTCAAAAGCCAATCCAAACAGGCACTAAGCCATGTTGGTTTATCAATTCCATTTGACCAAAGAATATTTTGGTTTGCCCGCAAAAAGAAAGGGATTCTAAGCATAGTAGTTAAGTTGTAATGTAAATCACAGACCAGAAGGCATATTTCTAAATTGGGAAACAAACTTTGTCACAAAAAATAGCTTGAAATATAACGTATGGCACGCATATCTTAATGTATTAAATCTAAACCAAGTATGTTATAGATAAGCTCATTGAAAAGCCAATGTTTCGGCAACTAAACTTTCCCAAACTCGATTTCGCACTGGTCAGAATCCTTTGCATGCAGCCCACCCTGAAAATGTCAATCACTGGTTCTGTTATCAAATAATCAAATAATAAAGTAATAGACAGACACACGTGCTCTATTGAGTGGGATATAGTGATATACTACTCGGTTTTGGACCTGAACTGCCCATACTTGGTTCTCATGATTTTGTTTTTAAAAAACTAATGGAAGGTATTTTGTACATGCCCGTTGCAACTTGACATGATTTTTTGATTTAACTCTTTTATCCACCATATGTTGTAGTTTCAATTGAAGTTACTCTATCAAGTTAATATAAGAAAAGGCAAAGCACCGGTGAAAAATGCTGCACCTAATGAACTTTGATTTAATTTCTTAATTTCAGATTGGAAATTGTCTCCTGAGGATTCTTAAATTTTCCCTTGAACAGTTAAGAGAGCCAAAAGCTTGAGAGAATAAGTGGAAATAGAATAAATCCATGCCCAATTGACCATGTGGACAAAATTAGGTAACAAAAGGATTTTTCCTTGAATAAATGAAGCTTTTACCTGAACAAATTAAGATCTAATGTAAGCTGCGGCTATCTGTGCCCTCTTCCTAACCGGTTTTGGTCTTCTCCATGATCAACTATAACGGGTTTCATTTCTGGAATCTACCTGACACTGGGTCAAGTTAATATTTGAATATTCTAAACCTAGGCGTTCTTCCGGAAAACATGTTGCGATGATGCAAGAACCTCCGTTCCGTGGTTAGTAGGAACAGATTTTTCATATAAAGAATTAGGACTAGCCTCTAACAATGTGTAGTTTCAACCCATGAATCCTAACTCTGAGGGTTTGTTTTGGAAGAATCTTTTTTGACTTTTGACAGAAGACAATACATGGTTCAATTTGTTCAACTTGGAGTCCTTTAATTAACTCTATATTGTTTTTTCCCCTCTTTTCCACTCTTAAATATGTGATTTCTGAGATTGAGTTATTATGCATGACTGTGTGTTCCTTCTTGTATATTTAGAGTTGATGATAGTATGCTTTATCAAGGAGTTCAATTGGCTACCAGATAAAATGGAAAAGTACTCCTTCCATTCCTAATTATAAGGTCATTTTCAAGGATCCTAGGAAAATCCTAAGAAAACTAATTATATTACTTTAAGATATTAAAATTTCTCGTTTTTCTTCAAATTATGTTATTTAACTTATAAACTAATATATAATGTAATAAAACACAATATATGATATGATTAAGTAATGTAATTAGCTTTCTTAGGATTTTCTTAAGATTCTCTAAAAGACCTTATAATTAGGACCTGAGGGAGTAGCACATTACCAGTCTTGATTCCAAGGGTTAAGCAACATGTTTTGTATGATTAACACCCAAGCACATCAACTTTGAACACGTGAGTTGTCGGAGTTTCCTTCCAATTCAAGTTAACGTGAGGGTGAGTGGGCGATCCTTTAAAAGGGTCCCAGGCATCAAATATTGAGAATGGATCGAAGGTGTTTGCCGAACCAGCTTTGATACAAGGACATGGTTGTGGATCGCAGGCGCAAAGGCATAATTTCAGAGAAGGTAATAAGTGGCTGATAATTTGGGAAGTGGGAGTGGAGCAGGCAAAATATATAGGGAGATAGGGCTATTGATGGTGGTTCGAGAAACGTGCGCTAAAGAATGCGCACCACAAGCTTTCATCCGTTATGAGTTTGCAAGTTTTATAGCAGATAAAGCGTCCAACTTCTAAGTACTCTGGTTTGACTTTAAATGTTGGGTCAAAAAAACTATTTGACTTTAAATGTTGGGCAAAAAAAACTATTTGACTTTAAATTAGACTAGTTTAGAACTTGAAGAAATTCTAGTGTGCACATAATTTACTATGTCATATGTGATTTAACCAATTAAAATATAATAACTTATGAGTTGATTTGACATCTTTTAAATTTAGCTCACATATTAATAAAATTAAAAGATTTAACAAGATTCACTTTTCATAACTTGTGAAATCTTAATTAAGAGATTTATTTATTTTATAAAAAACAATATGAATTACATTAGCATCCAATCCAACTAATATTAATATTAGTTGAGTTATTATGTTTAAATCAGTTAGACAGCAAATGTCGTAGCAAATCAGATTTACATAAGAATTTCTCTTAAAACCTGCACTATCAAAATTTAAGATAAAATTTTCATGGGAAAATTAGAGTAAAGGTCTAAAGTATAAAGGACCCGTGAGAACAAAATTTAAGAAGAGAGATATATCCTAACCAAATATTTAAAAAGGGAAAAAGATAGAAAAATATTATTGAAATTGGCAAAAGACAAATAAATATGTTGAATTTCAATAATTCCAAAAGGATTGATTTGAAATTTTGAAATGTTGGAAAATTTGAGAAATTACCTAAATACCCTTAGATTTTATTTTAATAAAAAATTCCCAACCCCCTTACTAGCCGCTAGAGCTCTAATGTAAGGGCTAGAGGTGGCGGTGACTGTCACCGAAGCAGTAAGGTCATCGACCCCTGACAAAAGTTATTAATATAGATACTACAACTGTTAATATAGATATTCAAGTTATTAATATAGTTATTCAAGTTGTTAACATTGTTCACCAGAGCTCTAATGGTCTCTGTATTTTTTTAAAAAAAAATTCACAAGCAAAAGTCGTTAATAGAAAAACTCAAGTTGTTAATATAGATAATAAAGTTGTAACTAAAGTTTATCCAACGGTCTCCTTTTTTTTTTTTTTACATTTCACAAGCAAAAGTCGTTAATAGATAAACTTAAGTTGTTAATATAAATAATAAAGTTGTAAGTAAAGTTTACCAAAGGTCTAGGTTCTTTAGCAAAAGCCGTTAATATAATAGGTAAAGGTGCAAAAATAACCCTCTACATATCCCAAAAGTGTATCTGGCACCATTTACATTCCTTAGATGCAAAAATACCCCTCTACATATTCCAAAAGTGTATCTGGCACCATTTACATTCCTTGGATGCAAAAATACCTATGAACATTCAAAAATAGGGGAAAAATACCCATGACAATTAATTAATGGTAACAGACGTTTTGTGAGCCCCACTTTATAATTTTTTTAATAACATTTTGAGGGCACAGGTGCAAAAATAACTATCTATCAATCTCACAAGTGCAAAAATACCCATATCTACGTAGGGGTGTTCAAACCAGGAATCAGAACAAGGATTTGTTACTCCTGGCCCCGGTCCCAAGTAGAGATCGGGATCGAAAAATTAATCTCAATCCCAGTCCAAATCCCGAGAAAATACTGGTACCCTAGGATTGGGATTTTTTTCTTTTATATTTTTTTAAAAAAATTATATTAAATAAATTATTCATATTTTAATAATAAAAATAATCTTTTAACAACTAATAAGATCATAATAATTACATAAATTGATCTAGAGTTTAGAAATTATGTTTATTACTATTTTCATCTTTATTATTATCTTTATACAACATATAGTTAAGTTTAGTATCGCAGTATTCCAGCCTCAGCCGGGATCAAGAAAAATGATCTCGGTCCCAACCGAGACAAGAAAATTCCTAAGATTAAAATCACTAGACCAGGCCAAGAATATTGGGATTGAGATTTTTTGAACACCCCTGTGTAAAGATGAGAATTTTTGCACCTGTGGGATTTGTATATTGGTATTTTTATACTTGTGCCCTCAAAATGTTATTAAAAAAGTAGGGCCCACAAAACGTCCATTACCATTAATTAATGATCATAGGCATTTTTACCCTATTTTTTAATGTTCATGGGTATTTTTTGCACCCAAGAAATGTAAACGATGCTAGATGCACTTTTAGGATATGTAAAGAAATATTTTTGCACCTTTACCCTAATATAATTACTCAAATTGTTAATATGAATACTAAAGTTGTAAATAAAGTTTATCAAAACTCTGATGATCTCATATATTTACAACTTTAGTATATATATTAACAATTTTTGTTTGTGAAATGCATATATATATATATGAGACCGATAAACCATATTAATAACATGTATTTTTATTAATTCAAGTATCTATATTAAGTATTACAACTCTTATCTATTGACCCTTGTTGCCTCCAGTCACTGTCATCGAAGCTCTAATGGCTAGTGGTTATGGGAAATATTTCTATTAAATAAAAAAGTTAGGGCATTTAGGTAATTTTTTAAATTTTCCAACATTTCAAAATTCTAAATCAATCTTTTTGGAATTATTGAAAAACACTTTTTTCTTTACGTTCTTTTTTTCGGGTTTAAACAAGCCTGCATTGGTAGTCCAAGTCAACGCCTTGATAAATGAATCTCTATGCAAGAGTCTATCATTTAAGAATCAAATATCAATATAGCCCAAAATACAAAAAGTAAGGAGTCGTATTGCACTACTGCTTACAAACATTTATGCCATACTCTAATTAATTATGCACCACAAAATTTGAAAACACAGAATTTCAATGCAAAACCTATAGAAAATACACAAGACTGGTTGCACTTGCATTCATTTCACTTATACCAACACTCTGAATGACAATTTTTCTTAAGGCCTTCTAGGGAGAGAATATGGGCAAATTTGTACAAAGCTCTTCTACATTCACCATTACACCCTACCTTTGCCAATAAGTTAGGAAGGCAAGCGGCCTTCTAATGGAGAAACTAACACTGTCATCAAATTCAATGGCTTCTTTCCCTTTAGAAACTGTTGGAAGTATATGACTTTATTATCATTCAAATGTGCTAACATCTGTGGAGTGGAGCAGGATATACTTCCAGTGGCTGATATCCAAGTCTGTCATTATGAGGCAATGGACCCTCCTAAAATCATAAAAGTGTAAGATACTCAAGTTACTTCAGGCGTTCATTAAAAGAAAAAGGAGAGAGAAGAATAGCTCTAAAAGAGAAGTTGTCAAGGGAAAATAGCTACAAATGATCAATTTGGATCTGTTGCTGCATAGATTTCCTGCATCTATACGTGTTTTGAAACAAACGAGAATAGGTATGGTTATTTAATCTCAGAAGTCCATGCAAGAAAATGAGGGCAGCATCGAATCCAACTAGGTCATTTCTGGCTATGAAAATCAAGAATGTTTCTGAACAAGCCATGAACCTCCGCAATGCTTTTACCTTTTGGTTTGCTTATGCAAAAACAAAGCCCCGCAAGCAGATGGGGGAAAATCCGATGGCAAAGCAATCACCATTTTGGATTACTTTTGATTTATAATGATCCATAGGTATAGTTCTAGCTTTTGTTCTTTACACTGAAGTTTCATAATCTGTGATTACTTTGGATTTATTTTTACACCTTCTATTTATAATAACAACAACAACAAAGCCTTAATCCCATTAGGTGGGGTCGGCTACATGGATCGCACAACGCCATTGTGCTGTATCGAAAACCATATTTTTAGAAAGGTTGTTAATCAAAAGGTCCCTCTCAATAACCTTGTTAAGTGTTTGCTTCAGCCTCCCCCGACCTTTTTTTATAGGGCTCCATACTACTTGATCCACTCTCCTTACCGGTGCATCCAATGGCCTTCTTTGCACATGTCCAAACCACCTCAA
>JBAGKO010000008.1:28795648-28821864 GCA_037177275.1 Acacia concinna
TCAATGGCTTACATTGAGTTGTTAATGGAAACACACGTATTTCTAATGGCATGTAGAAAAAACAGAGAGAGAGAGAGAATGAGATGTACTTTCCATTAACAACTTAATATGCTTCCGTTGACAACTCAGTGTCCTACCATTAACAACTATAACTCACTCTGAAGTTATAGTTGTCAATGGCAAGACACTGAGTTGTTAATGACTTATATTGAATTGTCAATGGAAACAACATATTTCTAATGGCATTTAAAAAAAATAGAGAGAAAGAATAAGATGCACTTTCCATTGACAACTCAATATAAGTCATTGACAACTCAGTGTTCTCTATTGACAACTCAATATAAGTTATTGACAACTTATTGTTCTTCCATTAACAACTCAATGCAAACCATTAATAACTCAGTGTTCTTCTATTGACAATTCAATATATTAACATTGACAACTATAACTCACTCTGAAGTTATAGTGGTCAATGGCTTACATTGAGTTGTCAATAGAAATACATGTACTCTCTTTGGTCCATAATATAAGGATTAAGGCACTTCTAAAAGAATAGCTTGATCCACAATATATGACACTTATAAGATCATTAATGATCATTTTCCAATTTCAAACACATTCTCCAATAAGGGGTAAAAGTAGAAAAAAGTTGCAATTTATGATATATTAAATGAGTTAACCACCCTTTCTTATTTCCCATGAATTAGTTGAAGTGCCTTATGTTGTGGACCAAAGGGAGTATTTCAAATGACATTTACAGAGAGAGAGAGAGAGAGAATGGGATGCACTTTCCATTGACAATTTAATATACTCTATTGATAATTCCATGTCTTACCATTGATAATTCCATGTAAGTCAGTGACAACTATAACTTCAGAGAGAGAGAGACTGACTGACTAACACACGTCAGATAGATGTGTTAGACTGGGACAGTGCGTCAGATAGGGAGAGAGTGAAATTATTATTTTATTAAGGAATTAATAGTAAAAAAAGTCCCACATGACCATTTTGTCATATGTTCTGTTGGTCGGGGACCAAAATGCAAATTTCCCAAAAAATTAAAAGGGCCGAATTGTGGCTCTGCAGGACTGACCTTTATAAACTCAATTCCATTTTCAACCTTTAAAATACAAGTCTGTTTTCATGACTCTATTTTATAGGGAAACTTGGTCATTGGATATGAATGAAAAATATGGATATATGGTATGCCAGATTAAGATCCATTTTAAAATGTTACAATTTTATGGAATACATGCTAGAAAAAAAATATTCTTAGTGACAAAATATTATGGTCTTGCAGTTAAAAAAAATTATATAGTCTATAGTCTTATATTTTAATTTTTCAGAAATTCCTCAAATAAAATAATCTCTGTCAAGTCTTACTTACCTAATAACAAAGGTTCTAAAATTCGAACCAGTGACTGAACTGGTCGAAGTATTGGGTTAAGGGTCAGTGGGTTAAATTGGAGTCAACTTAGGCTTAAACCAGTGAGGGAAGAAAAATTTTAGCATTATTAATATGAATTTTTAAAGAAAAAGTAAAAAAAATGATTTTTTTTTAAAAAAAAAGGTGACCAAGGGTTGACCCTTGGATCGGATCGATTTAGGCATTGGGTCGCCGGTCCAGTCCAGGTCTCAGAATAGTGCTAATAACCAAGAGAATTTGACGATTTTCATTTTTTTAAAAGAAAGGGAGAGAATTTGCCGATAAATTGATGATTTGCCTGATATCCATCTCTATTTGTGCAAGATTGAGATAAATTGGATAGTTTCAAGTTATCTTCTATTTATCTGATCCTCATTTTCCAACTTTCAAATTTTCCCTGCAACACAATATTTTGAGATAATGTTTGGTATACCATCATTTTAGCTATGCTCACAAATGTCACCAGATGTTTGTATTTGATATGCACGCATATTAGAATGATTGATATAAAAAAATTAGGCGGTACCAAAACTATTATGCAAATCATACATCTCCTTTTTACTTAGATATCTTAACTTTCATAAAATAAAACCCTCACTATTATGGTAAGACATTATTTTTAAAAGGGGATGACTGTGAAGTCTCAAAAAAGGGATTTTATTATTAATAAGTCTCAATAATATGCGTGGTGTTATCATTTTTTGTACTAAAACTTGTCTTGCTTCTCACTTGTTATTGAAGTTTCTCAATAATTCAACCTCTTTAAGGGATCTCATAACAATTCTCCCTTGTTTTAATTCTTAATCTGTTTCATGAATTTTGTATTTTCAATAATTTAAATAAATATTTACTACCTATATTTTAATATATTTTTTTGGAGACTTAACTATCAGTAAATGAAAACGAGGATATTTAACCAGTCTATTATTCACCCTAAAAGCTAAGCCGAAAGCGTCCTAAAATCTAAACCGGGGAAGAGAAAATGGGACCGGCCAGGCCGCCAGAGTCTCCTATGTATGAAGATGTCCACCGAAATTTGATCCCCCATTCCCCAAAATGAGGATCTTTCATTTGGTATTTACCGAACCACAAACCATGAAAAGGTCAAGTGAGCCGCCACTTGTCTCTTCCACCTCCCAGTTCATTAATATTCTCTGGGCGAGGGAAAGGCAAGTTCTTTACAATGAGTGATTCTTTACAATATAAAATAGGAAAAATTTAAAAATCCTAAACAAGGGATTCTTCCTCAATTTGCTCATCAAATATGTTCTCCCCAATTCTTAATGTATAACTTAATTGTAAAGTTAATTATAACCTATATTTTTTTTATTTGTCATTTTTATTCACTTTATTTTTATTGATATTCTCTTAATCATAATCAAGTAAAAGAGAGAATTAAGGAAAATGATTAGGGTTTTTTTTTAAAAAAAAAACTGTCATATGAACTAACTTAACTAATTTCATTAATCTAATTAAATTTAGTAAATAAGTCTTACGTTAATGATTTGAGAGAGTAGTAAATAGGCAAGTGTCTGTTGGATTTGTGGTAGAAACCATTTTTCCCAACGTGATTTATGATGTCTGAGATAAGTATATGAAAAAAATTTTATTTCGATTTCATATACTGCTAATTCAAATAAGCCCTAATGAAGTATAATTAACAAAACCTATTTGAGATTTTAATATTTGAAAGCTGTTTTTTTTCACTTTTCTCTATAAAATGTTTAATACTCTGTTAATTATTTAATATAAACCATTTTTAGCTTTTTTTTTTAATGCGAACAAGAAGTCATTTTTAACTAACACACATCACTTTTAAAACATTTTCCTCCTTCAAAATATTCCTTCACAAATATAGAAAACAATCAACCTTTGCTATCACATGATCCACCAGTACCACTATTTTCTTATTGACTTTGGGTTAATAATATCAATCCCTAAATACAACTAATTCCCCTTCTCTGAAGGTCTGAAAATTGAAATAATTGTGTTACGAGAAGATTGTCAATGAAGTTGACTTAGAGGAAGTTAGAGAGAGAAGATAAAAGTTATATTGACAGATGATTTCACGTGTGGCATGGGCTCTCAACCCATCTGCCCAATTTGCCCCTCCTAATTCCATGTCAAATAGGAGACCTTTGAGAAAAGTCAACTTTTCGTTTGGATTTGGATCCCACCTAACTTCGGATTAGTGTCTAAGATGTTAAATTTTTTAATGCTTAAATCTTTTGTGTTTTTTTTTTTGGCTGCCTCGACCTCCTCCGTCGAAAGGTTCTTCTGCGGGTAATGTTGCAGAATCCTTAATCATTGCACGTAAGTTTATTTGTTCCTCGAGTATTTTTAAAGATATTTAGACTTGGTCTTTCATATTATAATGACATTTTCAAACCAAATGCAAATCACCCACGTGATAGAATTCTCTGTACCAATTAGATCAAAAGGTCAGAAAAATGGTGCAGACTTTACTGGTTTGAACAACTGAATTTATGTAATACTCCTAGGTCGTTACAGAAAGTTATCGTCAAGGCTCAAAGCTAAGCTGATGATGGGCTGTAATCATCCGTAAGGTACATGTTATTTATCGCCCTCTCCTCCTGTATTTATTGGTTATATAACATATGTAACAAGATCTCTCATAAGTACTTTTGCATATAATTAAATTACATAGTTTTTTTAAATCCTAAATATAAGATTCAATTAAATTTTTTTAGAGATAAAGAAATATAAATAAGTTTTTTAATCATATCATATTTAGTATATCATTATATTACACTTAAACTTATAAGTTAGATATACTTGTTTGAAGAAAAACTACAAATTTAAATGCTTTAAATTGATATAATTAGTTTTCTTAAATTTTTTAAAAAAAGTCAATCATATCTTATATTTAGGACTGGAGGTAGTATCACTTTATAAGTCACACAAAATAATTTGATGAAAAATGATAAATATAAGAAATAACATAAAAAGGTCTTATATAATATTTATATCAAAATTTATTTATAAACTAAACCTTATATTTATGAGCAAAGGTAGTAATTATTCTCATGGAGCATTTTTAACTAGAAAATTATTTATAAAATTTTATTTATCAAATGTCTAGTAAATTTCATGAAATTTTTTCTCTTTCTGTTTTTTACTGAATTAATTTGAGTTTATTATGATTTATCAAAAAGTGCCTTGACTCTTTTGTGTATCTAACCGTAACTTATTCAAGTATTGAATAAAATAAATTTTTAAATATGTACAAAATAAAATACACACTTAATTACAAAATATCAATATATCATCACATGGAAGTAAACTAATTTCATGCCCAAAAAATATTGAAGATCTTCAAATCATGCCTCATCCTATTTTAAGTTTTAAAGAAAACGAAAGGTCCTCTATTCAACTCTCTTAAAGGTGAATGGCGATTTTGGAAAATTAAGGGTAACCAGAAAGAGTAGGCAAATGACCATTATCCAAACACAATTTTCGGGTTCTACCTCATACCAATTGGGTTCTTCGGAATCATAGTTTCTGTTTTCTAAGAATATACTAATATTAATAACTTCCATACATCTATTTCAATTAAAAAAATATAGAGCACAGTAACCCTTTTTTTAATTAGGGCGGAGCTATTAACTTGATTTGATTTCAATTACTGTATTTTGTAGTTACCTCTTTTGTAACTGTTATGACGATGTTGATTACCTAACGTCCTAACTCCTCTCTCCTATCAGATTTTATTGCAATAAAGACTCTTTGGCTATGTCTTATCCACAATTTGTCTTTTATTATATCTGAATTATTCATGATGACCCTTGAACACAAATATTAACAGGAGAAAATAAAACTCCTACTTTGTCAAAAGGCAATTCATTAAAAATCATCCAGTGGATGCCAGCTTTACCCACACAAAGACAATCCAGCTTCAACAACAACAAATGTCATCCAGAGATTATTATTTAGCATTCAATGGCTAAATTATACAGAAAATCCCATCATATATACTATTAAATTTATACCTACTATAAAATATAGAAACATCAACTATTTAACACAATAGAGAGGAAAGAAAGCAGCCACACCAATCAAGATTGTGGCCAAGCAGAAACGGACAAAGCTCTAAAGACTATGTCATACAGCCAGTGAGCCCTCTATTTTGAGATTGGCTGATATTTGGCAAAATTTTTTAAAAAAAATGAGAGAAATAGAGAAATCTCAATTCAGTACAGCGAAATCAGAAAATCTCAAATAAATCTTTTTGTACTTTTTTGCATAATTATCAAAATGCTACTGGATTTTTAACAACATCATAATTCACAACACAAGTATCTAAATTAACAACACTATAAGTATTTAGGTACTACGCAGTGAATTGTTTGTGCTGATGTTGTTAATTGAGATACTTTTGTTCTGAATTAAGATACTCGTGTTATTAAAAATCCAGTGTCATTTTCGTAATTATGTAAAAAAATATAAAAAAACTGATTTAAAATTTTCCGATTTCGTTGTATTGAATTAAGATTTCCTTATTTGCCTCGCCTTTTTTAAGAATTTTCCCTTATATTTTTGCCTACTCTAAATTATCTATCATTAATCTAATTTACATAAATTCTTTACAGATTAAATGAGGCAACAAACCCAAGACTGTCAGCAAGTTGGCAGCGATTGGTTTGTCCACGTCATCATATGCATAGGCAAATTTATTCTCTCTCTCCCTCCCTCCCTCCCTCCCTCACAGAGAGAGAGAGACACACACGATGGATATATATATTAATACAATCCCCCCTTCCTGCTTGCCTCGCACAGAATCACTAGTTGACTATTACCTGCTTTGTGTTTCCCTGTATTTAAATATACTCCTCCCTCGTCCTCCTTTTCTATCTTCCACATTTCTCACTTGAGATTCTTCTAATTCTCTCCCTTTTTTTCTCTCAAATCTCTTTCACACTGTCCAAAAGAAAATGAGCAGCATAAGCATGGTGGAGGCGAAGTTGCCTCCTGGGTTCAGGTTTCATCCCAGAGATGAAGAACTTGTATGTGATTACTTAATGAAGAAGGTGACACACTGTGATTCCTCTCTCATGATTGATGTTGATCTTAACAAGTGCGAACCATGGGATATTCCTGGTGAGTGCTCTTCTTATCTTATTTCTCTTCGGACTTCCCTCATCATCGTAATCTCAGATTATCTTGCCTCTCATGTACATGTTTGTTCTACATGTTTCATTCATCTGAGATTTCTATCCCGACAACTACTGTTGAACTCTCTCATAAGCCAAAGAAGAGCCTGAAATCGAATCTAGTTTCTTTTGGTTTTCCTATTTGTTCTTTTTTCACACTAGCTGCTAAATATGGGGCTTGTTTGATACATCTAAGTTTGCTATTCTGGCTGGTAAAGTACATAAGAGATCTTCTTCTTCTTTTTTTTAATCATGAAATGAGATTGTTAATTTCCAGTCTCTCCTTTATTTTGTTATATTTGCCTTCCAAAATATCATACGAGATTTTTTTAAAAAATTTTATTCTTAAATTTTTGTGGCTGTGTGGGTGAAGTGATAGCAACTGTAATGGCTATTAATAGATCCCAATTTTTTCGTTTACCTGTGCAGTCTGAATGCTTCATTTATGTGATTGATAGGGAAAGGATACCTGCAAACTGTGACTAATGGTACAAAGCGGAGTTTTCTGAAAGTTTCCTTTGCTCAGTTAATATAGACATCATGAGTTTTAAATTATATTTTTTTTCTACCAGAAGCCGAAAACATGTAAAAGAGCTTACCAGCAATTTAACTGCTGCGATATGCAAACAGTGAAAGATATGGAAATAAATAAACTTAGCCTGCCTGCAAAAACTAACAGAAAAACGATACTTTTATCTTTTCCCTTATGACTAGGTTGAACTTTGCTGATAACTTATGTTTTTACACATTGTAATTTTCTTGGTGTAATGAATCTTTTTATCATTAAGATGTGTGAAGCTTTTTATATGTCTACCCTTACAAGCGCACACAGTTTTTCTTGGGGAAAGAAAAAGATAAATATATTTATGCAACATGACATAAACTTTGTTTTTTAAACGAGTTTTCTAAGTTTTGTTTCTATTTCAGCTAGATTTATATGCAGGCTTAATATATCAGTCGATTTTCTGATAAGGGATAATTATATCAAAAGCAGTAGGTTTTTGTTTTTT
Organism: Acacia concinna; assembly: GCA_037177275.1. NCBI lineage: Eukaryota > Viridiplantae > Streptophyta > Magnoliopsida > Fabales > Fabaceae > Acacia > Acacia concinna. Next base: position 28,803,256 of record JBAGKO010000008.1, read on the forward strand.
TTTGAATTATGAAATATGTCACCCATATACGCTGAATTGTAGAACTTTTTCCTATTATGTGCGTTGTTAAATAGATTATATCAAGTTTATACGGGTATAAATACATGCGTATACACCTTGGAGAAGGAGTTTATACAGCTAAGGTTAGCAGGTTTTAACGGAACTATACAAATTAAAGATCATGGATATATGGCTCAACTGTTTTACATCACCTTCAAAAGCTTTTTAACTAAAATTGATAGATTGAACTTGTCCTATTATAAAGTGTTTGATAGTGATATTCATATTGATGTAGAAATCCACAGGCGTGCGTATGAACATGCTAAACTTTATTAAATTTCATATGATGGTAATCAAACTCCCTAGTTTCACCTTCATCCTCGCGGTATCCTATCAAGTCTTATCCCTATTCCCATCAGCTATGGCTTTTCACATCAAAAGGAATTAACTTCTCGACCCCTCAGAACAAGAATCCGCAAAGTTTTGTTCTTTTTTCTTCATTTTTCTATTGGATTTTATCTTCCGTCCTTTTAATAATTTTTTCAATAATAGCATCACTATATATATATATATATATCAAAGACTGTAATAACTTAGAAAGTAAGCAGTATTAATTTATTTTATATATAATTCTTCATCTAGAAGTTGGGCGCATTATTTTAGAGGGGAAGATAGATGTGTCAACATTAATGCTTCGGTGTGCTAAGCCACGCGTTCACAGAATTTATATTACTTTGATATATTTCGACTATTTGATAATGAAATCTCCATAATTAGCCCTGTATTTTAAATTCCCTTGTCATATCAGAATTGAAAGGATAATGAGACACAAATCAGAAGATACAAAAGCAATTAGTGGAAAGAGGCTAGTGTCATGGGGCCTGTATGAATGGTTATCTGAATTATTTGCAATAAGGGGGTGTGCAATAATTGCTTCCAAACAAATACAGTATTATCCTACCAAAATTTTCTATTCTTGATATGCTATTTTTGCGTCACTCTTAGAGGTCACGTATTTTCTGAAATTAATCTCTTAGTCTTGATATTTGACCCTACAAACTATCAATTTCTCCCTAACTTGCTGCCATCAATATTACTATTCTAGTTGGTCAAATAAAAGCTTGCGAGCATCATGATTTTACTGATCGTCAGTGGGTGCGTGATAATTACATGCTTCGTATGGAGCTTGAATAGTGTGCGGCTCTTTATCTATTTTATGCAATATATTAATTAATATTATTTTGATTCATTTTCCAATAAATATGGTTTTGCAGAGGTAGCCTGTGTAGCAGGGAAGGAGTGGTATTTCTATACACAGAGAGACCGCAAATATGCCACTGGCCTACGCACCAATCGTGCCACTGCCTCAGGCTATTGGAAGGCCACAGGGAAGGATAGGCCTATCCTTCGCAAGGGTACTCTTGTTGGTATGAGGAAGACTTTGGTGTTCTATCAAGGAAGGGCACCTAAAGGCAGAAAGACCGAATGGGTCATGCATGAGTTTCGCCTTGAAGGGCCCCTTGGCCCTCCTAAACTTTCTTCAGCCAAGGTATAAAAATGGGAAAATGACCTCAAGGTTCTAATTAAAAAAAATTAATGTCAGAAAAGTCTCATAATTTATTAATGATAAATAAATGAGTTATTATTAACAAGTTTTTTATGTTATTTTCTTAGAACCTTAATATCATTTTTCCTAAAATAATCTCTAATATACCGTAGTATTTTAATCTCCGTGACTAATTTTTGTTTATTTTCCTCTTCTTCTTTAGATGATAGAGACATTTTATTCCCTATTATCCACTAAACTAGCACTTTCCTATTTGCTAGTTTTTTCTATATTGTTTTAAGGTGATTTTCTTTAATTTTCGAATAAAGAAGGAGTCTGATTTGTCTTTTTGGTTAGCATCGAATGGTCAAGTGCTGAGCCTTTTGATAATCAACCATTTTTAGTCTTCATAGCATATTCCTTTTTGTTTTTTTTTAAATGGTTTATGTTCTTTATTTTATCTCTAATATCCTTTTCCTTTTTATAAACTATAGCGACCACTTGTGATAGCTACCTTGACTCAGTCCTGTATAATTTGTTTCTTCCCTCATTATTATAACTAAATTTTGTCTCACATGGGCACATGGCCATTGGCTATGAGCCTATGACGACGAGATTATTTAGTTATTCAATTCGGTAGCTGACCTAAGAAGATATCTCTTCAGAATTTCATCAAACACCTAATGTGCGTAAGCCTAAGAAGATAATCGATATTCCTTAGTTGTAAAGACGCATAAATCCAAAATTACTCATATGAAATGAGTCATGCCAAAACATCACCAAATCAATCATAACTAAATCTCTCATTCGCTTACCTTCTAACATGAAATTTGCATTGCCGCGCAGGAGGATTGGGTTCTCTGCAGGGCGTTCCTCAAAAACAGAGATCCTTCAGCAAAACAGAGCGTCGGAAGCTGCTACGACGACACGGGCTCTTCATCTCTACCGGCATTAATGGATTCTTACATAAGTTTTGACCAACAGGCTCAAGCTCAAACTCATCAAGATGTTTACGAGCAAGTGCCCTGCTTCTCCATTTTCTCGCAGATCCATACAAACCCTAACTTCAACCACACAAGCATTATGGAGCCAAATTTAGTAGTACCTATCAAGAACCACAATATAACCACCGCATACGGCGGAGGAACGACGCCATACGATCTGGATTCTTCTTGCTTCGACCCTAATTCGAATTTCGATGGTGATAGTAGGAAGGTTTTGAAGGCTTTCGTGGATCAACTCGCTAAGATTGATAGAAATCAACAGAGCCAAACCACTACTCTCAAAGATTCACCAAGCTTGGGGGAAGCAAGTTCTGAGAGTTTTCTATCTGATGTGTGCATGCCAAACTTGTGGAACACTTTCTGATTCACACTCACTTTGAATTTGGTGATTGAAATCGCAATTAAAAATCAATATATATGTTTCTTAACGTAGCAGCGCGTTAGTTTTTAAATTTATTCTTCTAAATAAATTAGTTTACTAAAATTCATCCAATATTATTCTGTTTGTGCCTTTGTGCTAAAGACATTATCGATAAGAACAAAAAATACAGAATCAAGATGGTATTAGCATAATAAGTTAATAGCTGATTAGTCTTGAGAGATCAAAATGTGTACTAACAATCTTCCTCATATATAGGATTAAACTAAAAACATAGACCGAAGAATTTGCATTTTAAAACTTGATAAAATAAGATCCACTTTTTTTAAAAAAATATCCCTATAACAAAGCAGTGATTGAGAAAATTATTGAAGTCAATATAGTTATTTTGTCCAAAAGAAAACAGATTTCTTATTAATTAATTATCTCTATCAAAATAATCATGACACGGGAAACCTAATGTGTGTGTGTGTGTGTGTGTGTGTGTGTATCACGTTATCGACGATGATCTGACGTTTCCAAGGAGTTTACCGTGTGCAAACAAGTTATTTATTCTTTAATTAACACTAGTTGTATTTTTTAATATAACCAATTAAAGAAACCTGTTTGATGCAATAAATTTAGATATAATTAAAGATTACTTCAGCTGTCATGCAGTGCACGAGCCAAGAAGATAAAAGAGAAAGTTGTATTTTTTTAAAAAAAAAAAATACAAGAGAAGGTTGTATTACTTTTGTTTTATAATAATGTAGTTTTCAAAAGATTTTTTTAATGATGTCAATTTATACTTCCCCTATATCCTTTCATGAGGAATAACTACCTACTTTTCTATACTACTAAAAATTAAAGGTATGTTAATTTAGTCACAAATTTTAAATATAGAAGTAGATAAACTTTTTAAATCTGATGAAAGGTTTCTCATTTTGAGAACATGAGAAGTATGAGAAAATATTCCTCTAATATTTAACAAGGACACAAGTGAAAAATGTAACAAATAGTTTAGTTAAATATAAAGTATTTCTTAATTAAGTTACATTCTTATTTATTTCCTGTGAAAAAAAACAAAAACAAACGGATGTTAGGCAGAGCAGACTTACCTATAATTTTGTCTTGTTCACAGAGAACAAGGATATCATTCTGCTTAATAATTAATTAAAATCAAATCAATGTTCTAACCTTTGCTTTGTTTTCCTCTATCTGGGTGTGAAGAATGAAAATTAGTAATAATCATATAATTCCAATCACGTTGTATATTATTATTATTATTATTATTTGCCAATCGCATTCACATGACCAGGAGGGAGGGAAAAAACTAGCCAGTAGGTTGAAGAAAACAGAGTTGGTATTGTTAATTATTAATTAGCATGGTTAATCATTGATTAATATGTGATAATGACTGTCACTTTCATTTTGGATTAAGTAAATATGAAGAGACAATTGCTATAAGATGAAAACTAAATCTACGTGACCTCACCATATGGATCCTCTGACTCTTTTGTTGAGGCGCCTTAATTAGGTGTCATTATTCTAAACTGTTTCAACACTGATGAAACCCATCTTTATTAAAACTTTGACATTAAAAGCCTTAGCTTCATAACTTAGCTCCCACGTGATTAGGGGTAGATCTAGCCTTGATAACGAGTGATATTTAAATAATTTCAGCCTAATATATTATTCATATAAATAAAAAATTTACAATAATGTTGGATCGATACTTGAAAGAACTTAATTTCCAGGTGATATTTTGAACTTTGAACTCTGTAAAAAGGAAATACTATATATTAAAATATTGATATTGTAATGATATGGAATGTTGATTATCGAGCTGCTATTTTTTTTTTTTTTAAAAAGGTTGGTATAACTTTTCATCCTTTAATTTTAACCCAATTTTAATTTTGGTCCTTCAAATTCATGTTGTTTGTAATAGTTAGTCTCTGAATTTTGAAATAGACGGAGTCTTATCTTTAATGTTTTAATTCATGTGGTACTAACACTGTTAAAATAACTTATGTAACATGTTTATGTAATAGTTGGCATAGAAAACAATATTATTTTGATTAATTATAATGACATAACAAATGAACTAATCCTCTTATTTTCCTTTTAAATTAAATGTCCAGCTTATAATTAACTAAAATAATGTCATTTGGCATGTTACTTGTCCTAATAAACATGTCACATAAACTACTTTCACGGTGTTAATGCCACATTAGATAAATAAACATCATCAAAGGGAAGACTAAGTCTTTTTTAAACTTAGGACTAATATTCCTCCGGTTTTAAATATAAGACTTCTTTGTAGACATAAAATGAGGTCTTATATTTAGAACCCGAGGGAATAGTTAGGAATGAAGAAAACTTAAGAAATCAAAAGACTGGTTTCAAACTTGAGGGTTATAATTAAAATTGGATTAAATTTTAAGGATAAGTTTTACTAACCCAAAAAAAAAAAATTAAGCTAGAGATGTGTGTGGTTTTTATATCGTTCTTTAAGAAAATTACTTGACTGTTTTTCTTTTTGGATGAAATACTTTACTATAATTGGAAAAAAAAGAAACAATAGCCAGATTGACAGGTAAAACTGTAAAAGGATAATTTTCATTTTCAGAATTCTGGTCTTGGGTCACAACTTCACATACAATAAATAATGTTTTTAATTTCCTTAATAACTTTCACCGACAAGCAAGATTAATAATGTGTTCATCAGAGGTCATAATATAAATAGTCAATACATTGACTTTCATACAAATTCTGAATCCACGCCCTTAATTATGGGACTTGTAATATGAAAACTCTGACGTTTTTAGATAAAATTCTCGTGAGGTTAAGAAAATAACTCCAAACCAGAGAGCGTTTTGATCCCTCACGTCATGACGACTGTGCAATTTCTATTAAAAAAAACACATGAAAATTTATATTATTCAACAGAAAATTTATATTGTTATCTGTTAGTGACACAACTTGTATTTTTTTTAAAAAAAAAAAACACACATAGAAATTGAATAAGCCTGTCATTCAAAACTTCACTAATAGAAGTAAAATCGAAACTTCATTAAATTTAATACATATTTAACGAGATAATCGCTTAAGATAATTGAATTGATGAGAATAGGTTCGTACGTTGATGATTTTGAGGATATTATTTATAATTAGCAGCTGAAGAGAGACAAATTTAGCAGAATGATTAGTGTGTGTAAGTGTTGTAAGCTTCTTTGACAAATGAGGGAGATTCGGTATGTTTCCCTTTCAATGCACACGAAGGGTAGTTGGTAGAACTCTCCCAAGTGTGCGACTTTCAAATAGGAACGTAGCCTCTTTTGGTTAGTATAGTAGTACATGTGAGTTAACCCACCCTTGGAAATGTCAAGACAAGTCCAATCATTTGTCATTTTAAATAACACTTCTTTTTTATGAGCAATTTGTTTTTAATTGGTTAAGATTAATTAAAAATAATAAATATGTTAAAAATATCATCTCTTTTTTTAAATATGTCATTATTTATGAAAAATAGTAGTGGAGAGAATTGATAGAATATATATGAGATAATTAGTAAAAACTATGAGAGAGTATGTGTAATAGATGATTAACCCTATGTTTGGATGCGAAGAAAAATGAGAAAAATTAAGCAGGAAATGAAAATTAAATTTGAAAATTTTCTTAAGTTGTAAAAAAATTTACTATTTTTAGGAGCTTTCTCTTCTAATTTTCTTTCCATATAAATATAATGAGAATTAATGGTGAGTTGGAAATAATATATATAAGGGAAAATTGTAATTTGGTCTCAAAGGACTATACGATCAAACGGTCCTGCAAAATCGCGTAATTGTTAAAAAGTCTTGTAGAATTGTTAATGCTTAACGTGGAGTTAACAACTCCATGTTAAGCATTGATAACTCAAGAACTTTTTTATAATTTCATGATTTAGCGAGACCGTTTGATCGTATAGTCATTTCTTTGAGGCTAAATTGTAATTTTCCCTGTATATAAATGTATCTATTTAATAATGACAAAAAATGTAGTTTAAATATTGAGATAAGAAAATAAATTTATTTATATTAGGATAAGTTATTTATGTTTTTCTTTCCCATCGTTTTTCTCATTCAATTCCTCTCTGTTTTTTCTCAAAAACCTAAATTGGCAAAGCTCGAAAACGTAGCACAGCTCTTTCTTTTTTTGATATACTCTCTATTTGATCGTAAGATTTCTGTCGGGCCAATATTTCTAGTCCATGATAAAGAAAATCAAAAGAGAAAGTAGCCCAACTCTGTTTTTTGAGTTGGACAGATGGCACGTGATGTAAAGATCTAATTTGAAACAGGCCTAGTTGCCAAAAAAACAGATCTGAACTTGGGCTTGCAGATCAAGTTCTGCTGAACTATTTGCAAAGAAATTGACAGTTAAATAACCAACGAACGAAGAAAACTAAGTCCAGAATCGGGACAGTAATGAAGTGAAACATGTTGCCTCTAATTGGAAAATACTTGTTCTAAGCAAAAAGAAAACAAACAGTTAAATAACTAATATAGTTTTAGTTTAACGGTGTAAAGCCTCACAAAATTTTTTGAAGTCTTGAGTTCTCTCTTTAGAGAAGTCACTTAGGACAATCACAAATCTTAAACCTAATTTAAAGAATTGAGCCTAACAAAAAGGATCAATTCTTCATAATGAAAGAAAACTAATATTTGAATAAGGAGAAGTGCTTACATTTAATATAAGTGAAATCAAAGCCTTTAACATAATCATTTCTAGGAGGTGAATACATATGCTTAACAAGCTTACTTTAAAAAAATACTATAGATCAAAAGCAAAATTGGACAAAAAAAAGTATCCCATGCACTGAACAAATAATGTTGCATGCGTAAAACAAAAAAATTTCTTTTATTCAATCCCATTACATGCCTATAATAATAATCATGATTGCATTATCAATAGGAGAGTGTTTGGTTGCTATTTAGCATAGTAATAGAGTTTATCATAATAATGATAATTACAAAAAATTGATAATCTCCGTTCATATCTTCTCATATAAATCCCTATTGACATCTCATTACATTATTCAAAAAGTCTAATTTATCATTTAGTCTCATTTATCTTTATTTCACTTGTTTTATGTCACCAGTCATACCAAGCTTAAAAAACTATCGCCATTGTAGTATCCTCCTCCACTACCATTGCCACTACTACCTCCTCTTCTTCTTTCAACGCCATCTCCTCCTCCTCCATTGTCATTCCTCCTCCACCATTTTGGACAATGCTTCCTCTTCCTCCATTGCTATGGTCGCCAACTCCATAGTTGCTACCATCACTCACTCTTCCTCTACCTTCATCGCCCACCTACTCCTCCTCTATTTCTGTCGCCGCTGCCGCCTCCTATGTTGCCACCACCGCCTCTATTACCGTCAGTACCACCTCTAATGTTGCCACCTCTCATCACCTACTCCTCTTCTACTACTATCATCACCACTTCTATTGTTGCTGTTAGTACCTCCTCCTCCTCCGTTGTTGTCACCACTCTTGCCACCACTACCTTTCTCCTCTTTCACCATTATCACTACCACTACCACTATATTATGACTTTTAACTATTTTATCTATAAAAATTATATTAAAGATAAAATAGATTTTATAGATATATTAATTTTAAATAATTATTAAAAAAATAACATATTACCCTTTGCTTACAAATATACCTAAATATTTACCTAGCAGTTAGAATTGCATCGTATTGAGTATTGACTAAAGCGAACTAGTACTGTTTAATGAACTGGGAAATGTGAGAGTGAGAGGAGCTAGGCGCCCGTAGTGCGAGATTTTTGTGCTGGGAGGGGTGGAAGTGGAACGAAAAGGTATATTCGTTCGTCGGTATCAGACTATCAGTAATCCGCGCTCATTTCTTCTGCCTTGGGTTTCACTGTACCTTCTCATTCTTCTTCAGCTACAACCGAGATTCGTATTGTGTTTTCGTCTTTTCATAGGTCGTTCCTATCTGTTGTAATGGATTTGCTAGTCTCTATAAAACCTCATGGAGTCAATCCCAGGTTACCCTCTTCCCTCCTCCCTCCTTTCCCTCCCAAGCTCCAGTCTTGTCGTACTCGCTTCATTCCTCAGTCTGCCTCTAAGAAGGTTAAGATTCGGTGCGAGTTCGAAGGGAAAGTGAATGGCGCTCTTTCTGGTGACTTTGACCCCCGCTTCATTGACCGGGTATATATTTGTATTGCTTTATCTGCGTGCTTTTCTCTGTTTGTCCGGAAATGATTCATAGAAGTTCATTTTATCATCTATAACATTCGTTTTGGTGAAGGGCTGTTTCATTTCTCTTTGCAATTCGTAAAGGCTGCAATGTTTAAACAACTCATATCTCTTTGTTCCCAGATACCCAAAACGCGTGTTCATGAGTCACAAACTCATAACTCTGTGTGGGGATCGTATTCCACAGAGATGAACTTCAAGTTTGTAGAAGTTCGGCTCCCAGTTTGATATTTTTTTAGGCGTTTGTCTATCGAATGTTTTCAATAAGTTATAACATAAGAACAAACTTTTTAGTAGTAGTCAGTGGGAAACTGTCAACATGTAATGTTTTTAGTGCAAAAATTGGCGGCATATCTAAATTTCGTCCTTGATATGTGCGGTACTACTGTTATGCTGGATATATACAGGCATGTGGATACTTTATTTAGCTTCTGGTCTTGTGTAGTAATTAACGTGTCAAAAGGGGGTTACTACAAATGACGTCACAAATCCTACTGTTCTACACAGTTTTTCTTCTCTTAATATGTGCTGTTATGTGCAGATTTAGTTCTAAAACAGCATTAACATAATCAACTGGTGACTTTCCCTTGGAGTTTCTTTTTTTCTTTTGGAATTTGAAGTTATTGGTAAAACTTGGGCGTTTTAAGGAGTTTCCGCTTTTAACGTGCAGAGAGCTCTGAAAGCTTTGTTGCATTCTTGAGCAGTTAAACCTCTTTGGCTCCTTCTTTTTGATGTTGTTTCTCTCTTTTGAATGATACATCATCCTCTCCCGTACTTGTACTATTTCTCTCTTTGATGAAATTTCTTCTTTTATCCAAAATGAAATTTGAATTAAGATAACAGTATGTTAACTTTGACGATGAAATTTGTCTTTTAGCAAAAAGCATTGGAAGCAGCAATGAATGATATAAATAACTCATTTGGAAAGGGAAGTGTCACAAGATTAGGCAGTGCTGGAGGAGCTCTGGTGTATGCATCTTCCCTTCATTCTCTGCGAATACTTCTAAACACCCCTCCCCCCCCAAAAAAAAATGTCTTCAATTTTTGTCAAATTTTCAAATTATTCTTTCTTAAATGCAATGTACATTGCAGTGAAACTTTTCCAAGTGGCTGTTTGACATTAGACTGTGCTTTAGGTGGTGGCCTTCCAAAAGGAAGAATCGTGGAGGTAATGATTCTGTCATTGTGCTCTTTTTAATTTATTTCATATTGTGCTCTTACGTTCATTCTTTTGGCTACTCATATATGGTGCTCACACCATATTGAAATGCATGTTAGTTTGCAAGATTTATGGTATGAACCATCAGAGCAAGCTTAAATATACTTCTAGCTGACCTAATTCTTCCATTCTTGATTTCACAACATGGGATGGGACAGTTTGCTTTAAAACCCTTTAAGAAAAGTTGGCCTTCCACAACGAGCTCACATTAGCTGCCCTATCTCTTTCCAGATATACGGACCAGAAAGCAGTGGGAAGACCACCCTAGCGCTGCATGCCATTGCAGAAGTGCAAGTAATTCATCTATCTAGATTCTGTATGCTATCATTAATTTTTGGCTTGAAGGTTTACTTGGTTTCAAGTGAGTTTTGGGATTGGGACTAATATTCACTCTTCTGATCATGTTGTGCAGAAGTTAGGAGGCAATGCAATGCTTGTTGATGCTGAGCATGCTTTTGATCCCGCATATTCTAAAGCCTTAGGAGTGGATGTAGAAAATTTGATTGTCTGCCAACCTGATCATGGAGAGATGGCTCTTGAGAGTAATACTGTCTTTGCTCTTCATGTCGTTGTGTTGAAATTATTCATTTTGGTATAGTCAATGTTGCAGTAAGGGGGTGCTTTGTGTCTTATGATGTGTATGGGTTGACTGTGCTTTCACTGTTACAGTTGCTGATCGCATGTGTAGATCGGGTGCCATAGATCTCATTTGTGTAGATTCTGTGTCAGCTCTCACTCCACGGGCAGAAATTGAAGTTTGCAATCATTCTCCTTCTCATTTGTGTTTTAATTGTTATTATTTTAAACAAGTTAGGCATTGGGCAGCATTTGTAATTCTTTGTGCTCTTCTCTTGAAAATATAGGGCGAAATTGGAATGCAGCAAATGGGATTGCAAGCTCGTCTCATGAGCCAAGCTTTGAGAAAGATGTCTGGAAATGCCTCTAAAGCTGGTTGCACTCTCATATTTTTAAACCAAATAAGATACAAGGTAGTTCTAGGTAATTAGGTCTGTTTTATATATGGATGTCTACATGCATATGATTAAAAAGATAGTTTGGTCATGGTTGATTACCTAATCTTTTTGGTCATTTGATAATATAGTCAAGATTTCTTGAGTGAAAAAACTTTTGATAATATGGCTCAACTTCACTTACTTCTGTAGATCGGTGTTTACTATGGAAATCCAGAAGTGACAAGTGGTGGAATTGCTTTAAAGTTTTTTGCTTCAGTTCGCCTTGAAATACGTTCAACAGGGAAGATAAAATCTGTAAGCACTAAACCTGTGCCATAAATGAATTTATCTTTCTTTGTATTATAATATCATAGTTGATCTATATGTGCGCATTTCATTTCCTTTTAGGCTAAAGGCGATGAAGAAATTGGCCTTAGGGTTCGTGTGAGAGTGCAAAAGAGTAAGGTAGGTTATAATGTTCGAGTATGTGCCAGTCAATGTTATTCCTTTAACTGGTTTATATCATTTCAGTGAAGGTGCTTGACACGCACACTTGGAATATGACTTTAGTTTTACGCTGTATTTCTCTACAACTGTACACTCCCTGACTTAGCAAGTTGTGTTAGGTATCAAGGCCTTACAAACAAGCTGAATTTGAGATTATATTTGGAGAGGGAGTCAGCAAACTGGTAAATATCATCTCTAAAAAGCAAATTTCACCTCTCTGTATGTGCATCATCCACTATTCTGACTTTATATCTCAATGCAGGGTTGCATTTTAGATTGCGCAGAAATCTTAGATGTTGTCGTAAAGAAGGGCTCTTGGTATAGCTATGGAGATCATCGGTATGTTTGCAAACTTCTTTGCCAATTAGTGGTCATTCGGAATAATTTCGCTCGCTCTCTTGCTGCTTACTTTTCAGTAGGAAGTGACATGTTGCGAACTGTTTGATTGCATCACTGCAACCTGATGATTTTAAAAAAATGTAATTATCAGATATGGAATCCCCCTGGCTTAATCCTATTTCTCCTGTGTTGAAAAAGGTTGGGACAGGGAAGGGACAAAGCAATGCTGTACTTGAAGGAGAACCCTCATCTTTTGGAAGAACTTGAAAAGGTTGGTTACACTAAAAGCCTGCTGGATTCTTTAGATTGAATAGCAAATAAGATCAGATGCATTATACTCTTTTCTCTGATGAAATTGGTAATGTGATTGCTGCTTGCTCCGCTTGTTTTGCCTTTACACTTGGATAAAGCAGAGCTTTGTGATAAGTCTTTATATGGTGAAATTACTCGTAGGTTGTTCGGTCTTCCTTAATAGATGGAACTGGCCAGGCAGGCTTTGCATATGCCAGGAACACCCCACCACCATCCGTTGAAGATGATATTTTACTTGAGGAAACTCCATGAAGGGCATATTCTTCTGGCATTACTGATATAACTGGGTGATGCATTGCATGCTGATGATTGATGAAGAAAGATTTAATCTTCCATAACAAGCGGAAGTGGATGTGATTTTGAAGATTTAAACACCATTCCTTGGTTGAACCTGGTTCGATTGGGAAATGTTTATGCAGCTCAGATTATTTGACTTGTACTGTCTTTCTCTATGATCATAGAGAAGCACAAGCAACACAAATGGAGAAAAGAGGAAACAGAAAGAGTGAAAGCAGTACAGACATTGTACTTCTAACTCGTAACAAATCCCAGAGTAATAGATTATTCCATTTTATTTCCTTGATTGCTATTTCTCCTTATCTATTGCTTGCTGCAATCGTTTCTGACTGTATTCACATTCATTCTTAATTTTTCATTTATTGGGGTTGGAGTAGTACTGCTACTATTGATGGCTCTTGCAACTTGCAAAATATAATTACTATATTATATATATGATCATAACAACATAACAAAACCTTCGATTTCCGTCTCATGTTGGGAGTATATGCTTAATATTTTTTGGGAATTCTCACAGATACCATTACCATCATAGTGCACATAAACATTGTCGTAAATTTAATAAAATCAATATTATTCATTTTTTTAAAACTTGAAATCAATATTATTCTTGAGAATACCTTGATTATGTTTTAATCTTGAAAAGATATATTACAAAAGTTAAAAAGAACTAGAAAAAGATGAGTAAATTAGTCTAAATGTAGTAATTGAATTAAGCCACCGCTCATATACCCTTTAGAAATTACAAAGTTTAGCAACAGAAGTTTTGAGAGATTTAAATGTAACCGATTCGAAGTTTGAACAAGGACTACATTATAAAATCTCAAGTCACTCGATTGACAAATAATTCTTCGACTACAAACAACTCAGAGACTCTAAAAGCTTTGCAGCAGCTGCCAAGCCACTATCTACAGCACCCTCGACATTGGGACCAACACAGAAGTCTCCACATATAGCTAAGCTTTTATTTCTGTCCCAAAGACATCTTTCCACAGGGGCTATACTAGCAGCTGGAAATGCACTCCCCCTAAACAACCAACCAACATTGCAAGTCAGTTCCCTTGTGAACATAGAATCACAGGTTTGCCACTAAGTAAAGGAAGGACTAGTAATAAAGTACATGTGCAGGAAATAGGGTAAAGAATGGTTTCATAAGGCCTCTTTCCATAATGCTCTTGCCTTGCATGCAGGGTGGACTTTCGTAAAGAACATAACATGTGAATACTGTTTGCCATTCAATAACCACTACGACTCCTTCAAACCATTTCTTTCTATGTTATAATTCTGATGAACTCAATCACATACTCAAGAACTGCACAAATTCTCGCAGGTATATGCGGCAGATCTGATTTTTGTAAGAAAAATGTTATCTTGAATTGAGGATAATGAAGGAGAAAGAAAGGTTTGAGCTAGATTTAAAGTGGGGAAAATATTTCAATCAAATTTTGTCTCCCATTCTCCTCAATCCAAAGTCACATACTGACCATCTATGGGCTTTCTTAAAAAAGGGTTGAGATTTGTTGAGTCCCGTGCTTTGTAATTCTTGGAAAAGCTCGTCAGCCACTTTTTTCAGTGTTGTGTCTGAGGGCTTCTTGAGTCCAGTTTGAGCAATTATGTTCTCTGCATATTCTGCTGTTGAATGAAGAACCCATCTTTCACTGTAAAGTAAACATGACACTGGCAATCAATACGTTATCAATCAATGGAAAATGAACGCGGATTCAATAAATACCTATGGGTAGAACGGCCTGGCTTACTGCTATCACAATGAGCCCACCTTAAAATGTTAGAATTCTCAATGGAGAAGCCTTTGAAGGGTATCTGAAAATTTTGAACCATAAATTGAATTTGTTTAACAGAAGATTATCTTAAGTAGACATTTAAAAGACCCAATCAAGCCAGTTTTTTTTTTTAGTATCATTAACTACAATAATTAGACATACACCTCCCCGTCTTCTCTGCCAAGTTCAATTTTCAGTTTGGACTTTGGATGGCAAGCTATATAATACAAAAGGAGATAGAACATTGTCTAGCCAAAATCAACCATGCAGAGAATAAGAAAATCAAACAAGCCATACAGATGTCATTCACTATTAATGATAGCTTCAGAGGTATATAGCTACTATCATACTGAGGTGAGAGGCTCTGCAAATGCTAGCATTACAGCAAAACATGGCCTAACAGGAAGATCACGCAACTTTGCCGCTAACTCTGGCATCAAATTCATATCTGCATTCATCACAAAAGTCAATCTGCCACTATTGACCATAGAAATGCCACAGTAAGTATCATTTGACATCAACCATCCAGAGTTTAGACACTAATTTTTCACCATTCAGAATATAAACACACACATATCCAAACTATTACATCGATGTCCCTTGGGCAGATTTGAATATAAATAGTCAAACCCATCTATCCAGCTTATCAATTTCACGTTGGTTCATCTACTAAACTATAAACTACCAAATTAATCCGATATTATTATTAGTTAATGAAGAGAATCTTTAGTTCATCACTTATTTTATAAGCCAAATGATAATAGCAATAAGGCACTGTATTGCAATCACTCTTCTCCTTAATTTCTAGTAAGGCTTCATACTGAATATAAAAGCAAGCGTTCTATATTGGTAGTTATTTCCTTTGAAAATTCTCACTCCTTAAGAACCTTTCAAATACAATTTTTCTCAACTTCTTCTGTTACTCAACGTTCAAAATTGAAAAAGATACAGGAAACACAATAGATACCTAGTATGAATACCAATAGCATTTGACATATTTAACAATTTGAAGTAAAAACAATAGCAAATGGTAAAAGAATACTCATGATTCCTCGAGTTTTCACCATTTAAAAAAAAAAAAAAAACCTTCATAACAAACTGAGACAAAACAAGGAAGTCATCATTATCCATACCAAGAGGTGGCAACCGCCCTGACACTTCTGTGAATCTGGGAGAAACTATATTCTTGTCTGATGCAACGATCCCTTTAAACTGGCCAAGAATTTGTCCATCTAAGCCCATCACTGACCATAAGTGTTCATCATCTGACCACTCAATCTTTCCAATACTCACTCCAAACTTGCTTTCCACACCTGAAGAAAAGGGAAAAAAATTCACATTTTTGTTGGTCCACGGTAAAGTTCAAACAAAGAAATAGAAAACAGAATGATGTGATTACCATTATCATTGCATAATGCTTTGCATATTGAATTCATGCCTGGGACACCCACATATCTCTTACTTAATCCTTCCTTTAACATTTTAAAGTCAGAGAAAGAACTATAAAAAAATCCTACAAATATTAAACAAGCACATAACTGATGCTGAAAAAGATAGTAAAAAAGGGAAAAAAGTGCACCATATAACACCAAAAGGTAATAAAACATCAGGCATTATCCATGCCTATCAATTTGTATAATGATCCTAACTTTGAATTTTCATAACTGAGCCAGCAAAGGTTTTTATTTTTGGATAATAAAAGAAAAGTGCTCCAGCTTCACGCATCAATAGAAAGAGGTGGCATGTGTATCCAAATTTCGTCCAAAGTTATCCATACAATATCCATGCCCAAATTTCTCCACTTGTCATGAGCATGTGTAAGAACCAAACACTTGTATGAACATAATCTAAATTATAATAAATGTCTTGAAATAGATATTAGCGAGCTAACTGAGCTGGTTAATGGCTGGAGTATTAACCAAAACAGATAAGCACCAGTAACCATTGAAACAGATAAAACATGGCCTGACAAATGATTTAGATCATTGAAACTTGGCTCACATTCATTCTTATCAGAGATCCAAAGCTCAAAGAAAGCACCAGTGACCATTGGAACATATAAAACGTGGCCTGACAAATGATTTAGATAAAATATAAATGCACACAATCATATCATACATTTGAAGAAAACTTGTCAACCTGTTCTATGTCAGTAAATTTGCGAGTGCAAAAATCAAATGACCCAAGCTTTTCTTTCCATTCAGCTATGAAGCCCCTTGATTCCCACTCGTAAGCTAGAGATAACACCTCTGACTTGCTGACTGAAAAAAATGGAGCACCGTGGTCAAAGAGTAGCTCCTTCCCGTCTTCCGTGTTCTCTCTGAAATTAAGAAGACGATAAAATTTAGGACATTTTTCAAATAACACAATGTTATTATATCTGAGAATTTCATCAGCGCTGCAAGCATTGGCGGTGACTAATGCAATTGTTGCTACTTTGACAAAACAACAAAAATCAATAAAATGTAATTAAGGAATAAATAAAATGTGAGACATCTATAAATTAAACCACTGAAACTGAGGTTCAAGAAAATATAAACTGCAGGCAATTTAAAAAAGCCAAAAAAGGCGGAGCAGTGAATCTTCGTTCTGAATTTTTTTTTCCGGATCATAATCATCATGATCATCATCATTGATAACAAGTGCCGAAACAGTAAAAGTTTCAAACGTGACGTTCCGACTTTGACATGCTTATACGATGTGATAGAACAAAAATAAAAATGTTAAAAAAGAAGGAACCTTCGTTGAGACATGCGCCCACCAGGGCCTCTAGCTGCTTCGAAAAGAGTGACCGGAACTCCATTTCGGGCAAGGGTTGAAGCGCAAACAGCTCCTGAAACTGCCCATATTCCATTAATTTCTCTTAATGTCCATCCCTAAAAGTGCAAAGCGTACAAACACTACACGGAAAATAAAAAATCACTTACTTCCACTCCCAACTACGGCAACCTTGGTGGCAGCGCCGTTCATGGCTTCTCTGCTTCTCTGGTTGTCCTGGTCAACTGGAGGTGGAAATCAATGATCATGATAGTGTGTTCAAAGTTCGAACGCGCACCCGGTGTTCAGGGTCGGGTAGATTTAACCGGTTTGCCGTACGCCTGATTCCCAAATGGGTCATCTATTTCGTTATCGTGGCGCATTGACGGCGATTGCTACAACGGCTTTGGTTCTCCCTCCTCCTCGTGGTCTCTCTCATGGCATTAATTTTTGGGAAAATTACAATTAGGTCCTAAATAAAAAAATATACATCAAATAAGTCCCGTAAAAAAAAATACTCTTGTCAAGTCCCAAGTTAAGAAATTTATTACTGTCAAGTCCCAATTAATAACACCGGGGTTGTTAATATAGCCCCTGGGGTTGTTATTAACAATCCTAGGGGCTATATTAACAACCTTGAGACTTGACAGTAATAAATTTCCTACACGGGACCTATTTGACAAAAAGTCTGTTATTTGGGACTTCAATACAAATTTTCCTTAATTTTTGGATCAGGTTCATTTTTGTTGAAGGTTTTGACCGGGAGCAGTAGATACTCGAAAGTTTTTGAGAAAATTTTAGAAATATATAAAGAAAATATAAAAAGAAAAATTATTGTGTTGAAATAAAAAAAAATCTCATATCAAAATTTAAGTAGAAATATGAGATTTTCTGAATCTCTTTAAAAAATTAGGGTTAAGAAGCAAATTTGATAAAGAACTATTTCGTCAGGGGCGCTCAACACAATTAACTATTTTGTAATGCGAAAATAGCAATAAACAATTTTTTTAGGGCAAAAATGGCAAGACTGTTAAATACACTTAACGGCCTTTAAGCGTGGGTCCCACCGCCTATTATTTTAATATATTTTTAAAATGTTAAGGTGGCAACAAACTATTTTTTTGGCACCAAAGACAATTATTTTTTGGGAAATTTACATTGAGGTCCCAAATAAGGGACTTTACGTCAAAGAGGTCCCGTGTGGGAAATATATTACTATCAGGTCTCAAGGTTGTTAATATAGCCCATGGGGTTGTCAATAACAACC
>JBAGKO010000008.1:28834179-28847245 GCA_037177275.1 Acacia concinna
ATCTCTCCCATATGATTAGGAGTCCTGAGTAATTGCTCGGTATATCTATTGCACAAATCTGAAAGATATGACCAATCTCTTCTTTCACTACATCTGGGGTATTTTTAGAAAAATAGAGACAAGATTTTCCCATATTGATTGATTGGCCCGATGCTTTACAGTAAATATCAATAATATCTTTCAGCTTCATGCAATTATTCAATTTAACTCTTAGGAAAAAGACTGAATCATCTGCGAAGAAACTATGAGTCACCTCCGGGCTCCTCTTCCCACCTTTATTCCTTTTAGTATGCCATATCTCTTTTCCTCTTCAATCAACTTTGATAGTACATTATTCACTAGAATAAATATATATGGAGACAAATGATCACCCTGCCTTAATCCCCTTTGCGGGCCTACCCTGGAAATCCTTTTCCTTGACAACATAACTGAAAATTGAATTGCGTTTAAACACCAGAGTACTCTATTAACCCATTCCTGGCTAAATCCTAATTTCACCATGGTAGCACACATAAAATCTCATTCTATCCTATCATAAGCCTTACTCATGTCAAGTTTCAAAGCTACCTCATAGCTTCCTTGCCTTTTTAACTTCATATGATGAAAAGTTTCATGAACCACCATTATATTATCTTGTATCAATCTACTAGGAACAAAGGCTCTTTGACTCTCATCAATAACCTTGCCAAGATGTGGTTTTCACCAGTTGGCCTGGACTTTTGAAAATATTTTATATGAGAAATTACATAGGCTTATCGGTCTATAATCATTTACTGACTTAGGGCATTCTACTTTAGGAATCATCACCAAATCAGTTTCATTGATATCATTTAGGGGAAAACCATGTGTAAAATAATTTTTAATGAGCTCACATACTTGATTGCCTAGAATATCCCACGTTTTATGATAGAATAATCCTATGAAACCGTTAGGTCCAAGTGTCTTATGCCCTCCTAGTTGAAATACTGCTTGCTTAACTTCTTCAGCTTTGACCTCTGTCATCAAGATCTGGTTATCCTTGTATGTGATCACCATCTCTATACCCTCCAGCACTTGTGAAAACTCATGAGTACCTATAAATGCAAACAGGTCAGAATAAAATCTTGTAAAATGTTCTCCAATCTCTACTTCCTTTTACAGCTAATCCCTATTGCTATCCTTTACTCTTGTGATCTTATTTCTGTACCTTTTATGAATGGTTACCATATGGAAGAATTTTGAATTCATGTCTCCCCCTTTCAGCCAGTCAACCCTTGCTTTCTATGCCTATTAAATCTCCTCTTGCTCCCACAATTCATTTATTTTCCTTTTTAAGTCTGCCATCTCTCTAGATGTAACCTTATTCTAGTTTGAGTTTAAACATTCTTGCACCTTTCAGACCAGCTTGCTAATTTGCTCGTGGTTGTTTTTATATTCCCGTTTGCACCAGTTAGTTAAGTATTCACTTACCCTCTTTAAATTGTTTACAAGTTCTT
Organism: Acacia concinna; assembly: GCA_037177275.1. NCBI lineage: Eukaryota > Viridiplantae > Streptophyta > Magnoliopsida > Fabales > Fabaceae > Acacia > Acacia concinna. Next base: position 28,835,655 of record JBAGKO010000008.1, read on the forward strand.
GTAGATCAGAATTTCTCTCTTCCACCCTCTAATTTTCCTTAATAAACTCCATTAGATTCGGGTGATTCAACTATCTAGCATCAAACTTGAATAGTGGAGGGGTCTTCACTTCTTCATGTTCAAATTTGATGAGAATAAGGCAATGATCCGATCTTATTGCTTTTAGCACTTGGCCCTATCTTTTATGAAATTTGGCACACCATGCTCCATTAACAACAGCTTGGTCTAATTTTCCCCGGATGAATTCCTCTTATCCCCTATTATTCATCCATGTATAATGACATCCCTTGAATTCAAGCTCCATCAACTCACTATTAAAGATAAAACCTCAAAATCTATCTAAATCCCTTCGTACACACGCCCTTCCACCTTCCTTATCTGAAGCATAAAGCATATCATTAAAGTCTCTGAAAATTAACCACGGCTTATCATCACCTGGATGCAACTTCTCTAGTTCTAACTACCAATGTTTCTTTTGACTTAGTTGTACTGGGCCGTATACAAATGTAATAGCTCCCACACTCTCCCCGTTGAACCAAACTTCTTGCAAATGGATAACTGAACTGCTTAAGAATCCCATACTGACTTGTACTTCCTCTTTCCACTATATAGCTAGTCCCCCAATCACCCTATCGGTTCCCAATATTCCCCAACATCAAACTTCAACTTCTTCCTTATTTTTTCTATTTTTGTTTTCCCCATCTTTGTTTCAGATAGATAGACCAGCCATGGATTGTACTTCCCACACTGGAACTTCAAATTGCGAATTGTCAAGGTAGTTCCCAACCCTTGATAGTTCCATCCCAGGCAATTTATGGCTTCCCGGTGGCTAATTTTGGCCAGCCACCACACCCTTTCTCAGTATTCTCTTCCATCTCTCCAGAAATATCATCGTCATTCCACAACCCTTTGGAAACATCTAACTTCCACACTATTTGAATTTCAGATTTATTATTTCTGAACAAATACTTCCTTACCTTTCTCTTTGCTTGACTTGACTCTACCTTGGATTTGCCCATATTAAATTCCAGATCTCCCTCATAATTATAACTGAAAGTTTTGCTCCATTTGACTGTTCTAGTTTTTGCAGAGCCTCAATTGATTTTTCTTTCTTTGCCATGCTGTCTGGAGAGTCCTGTGAATGATCTTTCCTTCTTTTATTTTGGACTTCTTCATTTTGCTCTTCTATTTTCCTTTTTAAAGTAATGTCCCTCATACCTTGGACCATCACCCCTTCAATCATGTTCTGGACTGGGACCAACTCTTTATTCTCCTTTGGCCTATTCTCATCCTTATCTGCAAGTTTAACCCAATAATTAATCTGTGATTTCATAAGCCTCTCCCATTTATCCCTCAAAATGCTATTGGTTCCATTTACATCATTTTTGCCCTAACCTAGTCCATTATATTTTTGGCCCATATTATTAGATATATTATTTAACTCTGGGTCCACCTCCCTTTCCATAGACACATGTTTATTATTTTCTTTGCCAAAAGTCTTCCTTTGATTGACCCGTATTGCACTGAGGTCCTCTAGAGCAATCAATTTATTCGACTGACTTTGACAAACACTTTCATGTCCTTTCCCTATCCTTTTCAAGCACTCCCTCTCTTCTCCTGCATCCCGTAGCCAGCTCATCTTCCCATGCAAGCATTTAATACGTTTATCTTCCCTATGCATATCCCTCTAATCTGGCATCTCGTTCTGGTTCTAATTGGCCTGAAAGGACACCAGCGTTCGAAGTGCTTGGGCACATAAGCTCACATCATACCCTATGATATTTCCATTAACCATGAACTCAACTATCTCATCCTTACAATGTTTGCTTTCATGCCCTAATTTTCCGCAGTTAAAACATAACCTAATAAGCTTATTATATTTTACCTGTATCCATACATCCACAAAGTCTTCCTCTGGTCTCGGAGACGTAAACCCAGGTACCAATGGTTTGTCGAAATCCATTTCAACCCTAGCTCTTCCAAAATTTCGGTGAATAAATTGAGCTTCTTCCGGATCCTCTACTTCTCTAACATTTCCCACTAGACTCGCCATTAATCTTATGTTTGCACCAATTTTTCCTTCAAGTGAAAGGTTTTGAAATTGGACCCAGAATGTGCAGGTCAAAATGTGTACTTCATTATCACTCAGGAAAGGTCGTCACTTTTATAAATTGAGCATATAGTTTCTTACCACCCATTGGCTCTCTTTCAGAATCTTGTCTTCTTCTTCCTCACTTTTGAATGTAAAGGAGAATAAGTTAAATCCTATCATTTTGACATCTAATCCTCTTCAGACTTTCCAAGCAGGGATAACTGACTCTCTTACCGTTCCAAGACTCGATATGGTTTTAGAGTGGACCTTTCCAATTAGCTTAAATCCTAGTTCTATTGCCTCACTTCCCTTTTTCCACTGCAGTTGAATATCCAGCCGGTTTCTCTCCATTGCTTCTCCTACTTACCCAGTAACCCACTACTCCATTGCTTTCGACAACCACACTCTAGCACTAACGGCTGAACACACCACTTTGGTGAAATTAGAAGGGAGAAACCCTCAGTTGCTCTCACTTGGAGAAAACCCTTAATCACTGTATTAGTCTAATTGATAGTAAATGTCTGGCAAAAATAATTGATAATAGTAAATGCTAACATACAACATATACATTTAATAATGAGTAATGATTCAATTGGAACCACAAAATTATCAAATTATTTATAAAATATAAATATATTATATAAAATATAAGGTTAAGGTGTTAAAATAGTCATGAAATTTGCTCAAAAATACAAAAATAACCGTAAATTATTTTTTGGTGCAAAAGTAATCATAAACTTTAGAAAAAGGTGCAAAACTGTCAAAGTACTGTTAAAAACCGTGAACTTATTGTTCAAAACTATTAAAGTATTGTTCAAAACCGTTAATTGTAACATTTTGATATTTTTAGCTCCCTAAATAAGGAATTCAAGGTGAGTAGAGGGCCATAATCAGTAGAAGAACAATTCTAAATATTCTAGGAGGTTGTTATAAAAATTTCAGAATTTTTTTTTGAAAATTTTTTATCAAGATTTGAGAGTTCTAGGTAACAAAAAATTTTGAAATTTTTATGAGAGTCTCCTGGAATATTTAGAATTTTTTCTCTACTGATTCTGTCTCTTTTACTCATATTGAATTCCTTATCTAGGGAGTTAAAAATATCATGATATTACAGTTAACGGTTTTAAACAGTACTTTAATAGTTTGCACCTTTTTCTAAAGTTTATAGTTAGTTTTGCACTTAAAAATAGTTTGTAGTTATTTTTGCACTTATGAGTAAACTTTATGGCTATTTTAGCATATTAACTCTAAAAAATATAATAAGGCATGCACAAAATAGAAAGATTTATTTTGTGAAAATAATTAATTAAAATCCAATACAAATCCAGCGATTTAATCACAAAACTAATCTAGATTTGATTTTATTCATCTTTATTTATACTACGTATTTCGGCCAAAAAAAAGAAAGCTACGTAATTTCTTTTCCACTTTTTATTTTTAAAGGTCCGCTTTTTTTAAAATATTTTATTGTTCCTCCTTTTTCTTGCCAGAATATTTTATACTGTGATACTCATATTTGCTTTTCGTAAGCATTCGCAACACTTTGTGTGCCTCTCTCAAGCAACAAAGTCAGGTAACGTGGTTTAAGTGTGGAGTTTGATTGATTTTTATAAAATAGTTTTTAAATTAGAATAACTTGTTTACAATAATTTCTATAAAATTTAAGTTTTAATAAAATAAAAGTGTTTAGATAAATATAATTAAAATAGTTATTTTTAACATGAGAAGAGAGAAAAGATATATGAAAAATAACAAAATTCAACTTTTTAAAATTAAGATTTGAAATTGAGATTTTTGACTAAACTAAAGTTTTAAAGATGTCTGACAAGCAATTATATTCAGCTTTTTACTTTAAGGTAAGCCTTAATTTAGTCACAAACTAAAATTTTAAAATTGTTTCTAAATAGGCAATAAATTAAAGAAAAAAAGAGATTGCAAGCAACAAATGAACAAATTTCAATGGAGGTTCGAGGACCCACACATCATCATTAGCCAACTCTCCAGCCCTAATCCGCAAAGCAAAAGGAAAAAAATTATATTGAATGATGTCAAATTTCTCTCGCCTCTCTCTTTCCTCACTCCTCTCTCTGTGGGGAAGCCTTCACTCTACTCTTCATCCATCCCCTTTATAAAACTTTTTGGAACCCTCTCTTTTTCACGAGCAATTCCTGAATTAGATAATACATAGAGCCAATTTTTCTGGTTTCTAACCCCCGCCGAAGGAAAGATTCTCGGCATTACCCTTTAGGAATCCCTTAAAGTTTCTTTCCCATTCTATCTGACGACGATTTATCTCCACTGGCGTTGCCTGAAGTTTTGCACTTTCTCTCTCTGCCATTTGATGTTTAGGGTTTCCATGGTTACTGCTCGCCTCCAAGTTCCTTCCTTTTATGGGCTTTGGTTTTCCCTCCTTTTTCCAGTGTTAGGTTCATTGGAACTGGTTCAGTGAGGGGTCGTGTTTTTTGGTTAGTGCTGCCTGAGATTTTGTTTCTGTGGTTTGTAAAAGAGGGAGTTGCCAAAAAGGGGTTTATTTATTGCTTTGTGTTTCTTTTGTGAGCAGTAGCTGCTTTTTGGAAGCTTATTTGTGAAGCAATTTGCCTTTGAATGAACGTGATTGTATTTAGTGCTTTTATGGACTGAGATACAAGCCTGTTTTGATCCCACCTCTTATGTATTTGGTGCTCTTCTTCTGGAGAAACTCGTGATTGGATAGCAGGGCTGTTTAATTTATTACTTTATTTTGTAATTTTCCCCAGTGTGCAATGCGAATTTGGCCAGATCAAGGTTCTCCTACCCAGTTTTAATTTTATTTTCTTTTATGGGTAGCATTGATGATTTAGCGTCACAATCACTGAGATATATAATTTGTCGGATTCTTGGTGATCGGCATCCATAGCATCGCTCTGAGATGAGGTTTTACTACCAGTTATAGACAGTGCCTTCCAGTTTCTGGGTCTATGAGAAGATTTTGGTGATGGAGGATATAGGGTTGTTCAAACAAGGGTGGCAATGGCTTCGATCGCAGAAGGATGCTTACTGGCGTGCCCAAACTGCATTGGGTTGTTGCAGGGACAAAACTGCCATGTTCATCGAGCAACATTGGCCGTTAGTATGCAGCGCATGCTTCAGATTGGGAGGCATTATTCGCCTATCTTTGCTTTATTGGAAAGACTGTTTTGTAAGGGGTTTTCAGTCGTTCATCAAGCTGGGTTCAGCTATGCTTCTCCTCATAATGTGGTGTTGTCTTCTTAGTTTGACCTCGATGCATTGTTTGATTTATGTACTTATTAGTATGGTATGTGGCCATTCATGCTCCATTGCCTAAATCTAGCATTACTGGTCTCTGATCTCTGTTCTTGTTTCTTATATTTTTTCTTCTGCTCTAACATTTAGCTATTAAGGCTGTTATTTTAATTTCACTTTGATTGAATTTTATAATTGTGATAGATTGGCCGATACTTTATTGCAATAATGGGTTTTAATGCCTATACTGTTGGACTACTCTAACAGAATTTTTTGCGAAGGTCCTGAGAATATTATTTCAAGGATGTGAACCTTCTATTTACTGTAGTCCCCCACAAAGTTTGGTTCAGGTTGTTGAGTACATCTTAATGTCATTACTCATTAACATAAACAAAACTTTAATTACTTTGATTTTAATTGCTCTCTAGGGAATATACTTTTGTTGTATTTGTCTTGGGGCTTTCCTCGTTTTTCCCTTTACCCTGTTTTGGCAAGTTTCCTTTTTAATTTCTAATAGCGTTCAGGTTATGGCTCTTATCTGGGAGTTATATTTACTCGAACATTTCTATGTTGAATTTAAAGCGTTCAAACTTCAGTACTGGGTCTACCTGACCTCAAGGATGGCCTTTTCTGGGACTACTTTCAGGTCTATTAAGTGAAAATTAATTGCTATAATCTTCATCTACATTGCTGAGATGTATTTTTCCATTTTAAAGTTGCCGCAAATGTTGTCCATCTTGTCCTTCCCTTTATAAAAGAACTCACGTCCCTGTTCTGAAATGTACTTGAAACCTTTAATTAGTTGAATCTGTTGTTGTTGGTCTTAAATAAAAATTCTGACCCATTGTATTTTCTTAAAATTAATTGGAAGACTTTGATATGAGATTCTTTTGTTAGGTGGTATAAAGTTTTTATGACTGTTCCTTAGGCTTGCCTACAGTGACACCTTGATTTCAGTACCTTTTGTGATACTGAAATGTTATGGCATAAATGGAGATTAAAATTTTATATGAGCATAGTAAGCTCAACGTACCTTGCACTTATTTATTGCAGTCTAACGTTCTGTCCCTTATTTACCAACTTTTCTATGATGAATTTGCTGATATTGTTCAATACTCCTCTTTTTAAGAGGTTGAAGGGGACCTATTTTAGAATGCCCTTTACTACTGGGCTTTATCATTTCCATGCAGCGATGTATAATTTATAGGGTAAATTTTATCCTTGTTACTCACAGTTCAATTGGATGCTTTAGGGTGTTGCTGGAGCTGCTGTCCAGTACTTGGGTTATACTCCTGGCGTTTTCATTGTAGGGCTTTTTGCTATCCTTATCTTGTGGATGTATGCTAACTTCTGGATAACAGGAACATTGCTTATTGTTGGAGGTATCGTATTCTTTACTCACCTTGGATTTTAAGATGCATTCCTCTAATGATCAGGAAGACATGCGTAAAGACTCATGGCTGTTTTTTATGGCCTTAAAGCGTTCATCGTTACTATTATGTGCTCACAATTGCTTTGCTTGTTGCCATTTCCTCACATGTCTATATTTTTTTCACTAAATGCATGCATTACCCAGATCTGAAATGTGGTTTTGGCAGTGATTTGCATAAAGTTGAGTTCTTAGCTGTTTGTATTGTTTTTGTATCACATAAATGCAGGCTATTTATTCTCCCTAAACCATGCACGCTTGGTGGTACTAATGGCAACCATGTACGCTTTATACTGTGTCCAAGTTCGAGTGGGATGGCTCGGTGTTTTTCTGTGTGTAAATCTTGCATTCTTGTCCAATGACATTTTAAATTTCCTCCTCCAATGGTTTGATAATGTGAGCGAAAGCAGCCCACATTCTGAAGACCAGGGACAATCAGAAACAGTTTTGGGAGATGACTTTACTGAAGAGTGTGAATATTCCATTCCTACTGCTGAATCTGAAAATTCGCATTCATGTAAATCATCAAGCAAACCAGCTGTTACCACTTCAGTTGTTGAAAACCCGAAAGAGCTTTCTGCTAGCAAAGTGGTGAAAGTTCAAACAGATTCTGTTGATGAAATGAGAAGAATATTGAATAGTCTGGATCATTATGATGCGCTTGGATTTCCCCGTCACAAGAAAGTTGATGCAGCAATCTTGAAAAAGGAATACCGGAGAAAGGTATCTGTTTATTATTGATATACATTCTTTAGGTAAACATAATCCTAATTTTACTTCTCTCCACGATTCGTAAGTTGTTCGTTAATGCTGATGTAATGTTGGTTAACTAGTGCCAGATAATGATGTTGTGGAATTACATTGACCTGTGCTATGATGTTTGCTCAACCTACCCATGCTCTAGTATTTTGTATGGAATGAACCGTTCTTAAATTTAGTTCAATTTACTGATGTAGGCAATGCTTGTTCATCCTGATAAGAATATGGGCAGTCCGCTGGCAAGTGAATCATTTAAGAAGCTTCAATCTGCATATGAGGTAGAGTTTTAATTTAAGCACTGGTTTCACTCTGCAATCTTCTCTTGGAGTTGAATGATCAACAGAAATGATTTTCTGCCCCTTTCTACCATTCACTAGATATTTGATATGTTCAGGTTCTTTCCGATACCACAAAGAAGAGAGACTATGATGAGCAACTGAGGAAAGAGGAATTCAGGGCTAAAAGTGTCTGCCAGAAATATGGTGCTTCACGTCAGGTAAATATGATGGTTTTCTTGCACTTCATATTGACATACACTTTGTTTTTTTTTTTTTTGGTATTTGTACCAAGCAAATGTTGTGGTTACTCTAGTTTTGATTTTTGAAATGAAGGAAGTCTGTATTGTTTCCTGAACTCTATGGGCATGGATCTTGTTCTTCTGTATGTTTAAAGTGAGTGTGTGTGTGTTTTCGTTAAAATGGCTGGTCCTGTATATTTATCAAGTGACCCAATAGTTGAACCACTGGCCTTACCTCCCCGACTGATTCCAATGAACTAAGACTAAATGTTGATGGATTTTGTGATGTTAGAATAGCGAAGAATAACAAAACAATTACCTAGGTAGAGATGGCATGGTCATGGTTACTTGGGAACTATAGATCACTTGTCGTATGTTGAGTATATACTGCAATGGGGAAAAAAAAATGCTGGTATAGTAGCTAAGATTCATGGTGCAAACAGACTCCTGCAAAAATGCACGGTAAAGCTGTGGTTTGATATTTTGACTAGCAAAGTCATTTTTTGTTGTTTCCTTAGATTACTGAGGGCCTTTGCTAGTAAGGTAGTGATTCTGTTGGTAATCTTTGCAGGACAATTCTGATTATCGTTCTGAAGAATCCAGGCGTATACAGTGCACCAAATGTGGCAATTCGCATATATGGGTATGCACTAATAGAATTAAGTCGAAGGCAAGATGGTGTCAGGTTATATTTCCTTTTACTACACTCTATTTACTGATTGTTGGATCAATTCTCTTCCAATCTTCCCTTTTCTTGGTTGCTCTATTTTTTTAATTGAAAATTGATTATATCCATTTTGGGAGCAGGACTGTGGTCAGTATCATCAGGCCAAGGATGGAGATGGATGGGTTGAGTACAAAGGTTCTCTGGCTATTGATAGAACTCAAAAGGTAATTCCTTCATAGCAAATATTGTCCTCTGCTTCATTTTCTCTAAGTTCAAATGGCATTTTGCTGAATGTAGTTTCTTTTCTTGATAGATGGAAATTCCCCGAGCTTTTGTTTGTGCGGAGAGCAAGATCTTTGACGTGTCAGAATGGGCCATTTGTCAGGTCAGTGGTCTCTGCATATGTACTTTATTGGTCTACATATTATAATGCACGTTTAAATTCAATTCTTCTGAAATTTACAAATAGAGAATTGAAAAGATATTTAGAAGCAGCAAAGGTAGACCATGTTAATGTGCATTTGCAGGGTCTTGCTTGGGTAGGGATTAAGATGTGAAGTTTTGAAAATGAGTGAGAATCATTGTATGCTTGAATGGCATGGGTTAGAACAAAGATTTTCTAGCTTCCATTTTGCAGTCTCTCCTGTATCTCTATCTTTATCAAATATTAATTGTTAAAACTACAAAATTCTTGGTTATTTTTATCTTTCATCTTCTCTACTAAACATGAGCAAGTGCAGATCAAAACCTTTTCTTCTGCATTCGCTTTCATGTTATTTGCCTGTTCCAGAAAGTGCACATCGAAGTCACAAATTTGGTAAAACGGAAACGATATGTTTAATATTATATATACCAGATTTGCAATATGTATTGCCTGGTCAGCAGTGTTCTAGTCTTACTTGCTTCTTTGCAATATTTTTGGGGGGTGGAGGATCTTAAACCAAAATTTGCAAATTCCAGGCTTCAGATAAAACTCCTTTTCTATTTACACAAGTTGTTCAATAGGAATGCATTACATTGGCTTTCAGTAAATATGCCGATCACAATTGATTGAGTCCCATTCATGCAATTTCATAGTTTTTTGGTTATCATTTTAGCCTATAAATAAAGAGCAAATCTTTGGAACCTGGGTCTGTGATTTCCCTGATTAGTCCAGACCCCGAAATTCTTGGCAGAACCTTTGATTGAGACAGTAGGCACCCCTCTTGCTTTCTGTGCAATCCTCTTTCATGTGGGGTAGTTCAATTGTTGAAAAGGAATCTTGAACTTAGAGGATGGCTTGTTCTTGTTTCATGCAGGGAATGGCTTGCAGGCCAAACACCCATCGGCCGAGTTTCCATGTGAACATGGTTGGCCTGGAGAAAAGCCCGCGATGCAACTCCAGCCGATATCCGTGGGATTTGGATGCAGAAATGATGCTGGATGAAGATGAAGAGGCATTTGAACTGTGGCTTCAGCAGGCTCTTGCCTCTGGCCTCTTCTGCGAGACCTCCAAACGCCGAAAGAGCTGGAGTCCGTTCAAATTGCATCAGAAGAAAGGGAAGAAGCAGTGGCGAAGAACATCATGCTGAAAAGTCCCTAGATGCAATAATTATTTAGTCATTTGCCATCTCCAGGAGGGGGATGACGGAGCAATCATCTTGTTGAATTAAGAGATGGGTTTCTGAGATTAAAGCATACAGGGATGACGACAACAACAACGATAAGCTTGCAAATTTAATCAAGGTTTCTGAGAGTGGTGGTAAGGCTACGTGTTTCATGGCTGACAAGAAGATTCAACCATTTCCTATATCCTGTTATGCAAGGCATTAAAATACGCAAAGCTTCTTTGCATACTTGGGTTTTGATTTCAGAATACCAAAGAGCATAAGCTGGTTTTGTTGCGACTACTTTTGGTCCTTTTGTAAATTACTTGCCAAATAAAAATTTCTCACTTGCCTTCTGACTTGGGTTATCAGCACTCATTTTATATGTTACTCTTTTTTTGTTTGTTAAACTAGCTGCTTTATGGTAGTTATGGTTAGTTGATCTGAATGCATCGGCAAAATGTTGACACCGTTAAAAAGGAAATCGCAGCTGAGCTCTGACCCCAGTTTTTCCATTAATTTACTCACTTGTATATCCATGAACATATTAACAAGATGTCATCTATTTTTAATCTTGGGTAACTGTACCGTGGTTTTAGAAACGGTTTTCTGCAAGCTGAGATATATATTTTTTTTTATCGAAGTTTATAAATTATAAAAACTATTTTTTAAAAGTTAATTCAAACGAGTTTAAAATATAATATTCAATTAACTTTTTTAAAGAGAGATTAAGGAACGTATATAAGTTAATTAATCATGTAATATGTTTTGTATTATTATATTATATATCAATTTATAAATTAGGCAAAATAATTTAGAGAAAAATCATAAATTCAAATATTTTAAAGGAGTTTAATTAGTTATTTTAAGATTATCCAGAAAAAGTTAACTATATCTTATATTTAGAACTAGTAATAGTACTTTTATACTAATTTCTCTAAAGAGAGTGAAACTCTAGATGAAAGTAGAGGGAGCGATAGAGGGGGTAAGTTCGGCGACGAAGGCAGACATGAAAGCAATAGTACAAAAGAAGGGTCGCATTGAGGGAGATGGAGAGGATAGAGGAGAGGATATGGGATGAAGAAGAGGAGTGAAGATGGATTATATAAGGATAAAGTTATGAATTTGGAGACAATGAATCAAGCCTCTACTAAGGGTTTTCAGGCAATGGAATTCACGTGGAAAGATTATATTGATGGTTTGAATGATTTCTTTGCCAATAATGATGATTTGGGGTATACGTCTGTAGAGGTGGATGAAGATGGTAGAAGGAAGAACTTGTGCCCATCCATGAAGGT
>JBAGKO010000008.1:28847345-28865717 GCA_037177275.1 Acacia concinna
GATTTACAAGAGAAGTTTAAATGGAATCCTCCGTTTGTGGGATGGTTGAAGATTAATGTTGATGGTGCATCTAATCGGTTCAGCAAGATAGGTGTATGTGCAGGGGTAGCTCAAGATCAAAATGGTGATATGTTATGGGGGTTCAGGTGTAATTTAGGTCCATCTAATAGTCTTAATGCTGAGTTGTGGGGTATACTGTAGGCCTTAAAGCATGCATGAAGTGGAGTTGGGAGGAGAATTATTGTTGACACGGATTGTTTGGAGGTTGTTTCTTTAATTTCATAAGGATGGGAGGATGAACATCAAGAGTAGAATCTGTTGACGGAAATTCATGCATGGATGGAAAAAGAGTGGAAAGTTAGATTAACCTGGTGTAAGTGTGAAGTCAATCTAGTTGCTGATTTGGTAGCAAATGAAGCTTTTCATGATGCTGTGGATTTCTAATTTTTTACATCAGTATCATCGAGTATATCTGCTGCTCTTGCAGCTGATGTAGCTATGTAGTTTTTTGTCGCTTTCCCTTATAAAAAAAGTGATATTTATTTTAAGGGGCATTTTGGTCAATATAACAAGTCAATATTGTGAGTTAACGGTCAACTAACGATTGAGTGGATGAAAGTTAAATCTTCAAACTAGAAGATAGGTTTATGCAACATATATTTTGAATTTAAGGGAGGTCCACATATGTTTTCAAAAGAGAGAGGGGGTCTCAATAATTTAAAGTAAATAGAGGGGAGGTTGATGTATTTTACTCTTTTTTACATTATAAAATTTATATTTTAAAACCATAAATTTGAATTCCTCTCGATGACCCATCTACCATGTAAAATTAAAATAAAATAAGTTGTTGTATTTTTAGTAATTAGAATATAAATGAGGTGATGCTTTTAAAGTATGGAAGTAATTTTCCTTTTCTTTACTATCCCCTCAAACTTGTCAAGTAAAATCTAGTGAAATGTGAGCGCCACGTATTTTCTGGAAGCATGGAATGGCTATGGAAACAAATATTCTTGAAACCTAAATTCGTGAAATGAAAGTAAAACTAGAGTGAAATAATAATCTGAAAATTATTGTAGAGAAGGCAAACGGTAAAGAGTTCGAGTTTATTATCATCTTGTTCTCTTCTGAAATTCATTTACAGATTTTAAAAAACCTATGCATATGATGCGACAGAGAGAGATTCAGGGATCAGCATGTCTATGTGGTTGTAACTCGTAAGATGCAACTTGCTAAAAGAAGTTTCAACTTGCTTGCAAGTGAGAAAAAGGACATATGATCAAGTACGGGAAAAAATAATAAAGACTAATTATAAATTGAAAATTGTGTAGATGCCTCGAGTAAAGAAATAGAAATTAAAGAAGTTTAGATATAGAAATAAATTATTGTCAGGTCCCAATTAATAACTATATATACTGTGATGAGATTGTCATTAACAATTTCTAAAGCGTTATTAACAACTTTATAAGACCTAACAGTAATTTAATTATATTTTAGGACTTCTTTAATATAAATTTGTTAACTTGGGACCTCAACTCAAATTTCCTATATATTTTTCCCAACAAAATGTATATAGATATACACTTATCAGGAAAAGTATATAAATATACAATTTTTTTTTTACTTTTAAAACTATGGGTTCTCATACACGGATCTAGCCTGAACCACTGAATCGGCTGGAAAATCAATCCGGTTTAGTGGTTGAACCGATAAAGTATTTTTATAAAATTTTTTTAAAATTTTTTTTTTTTTATTTTAAAATTTTATATTAATAATCTTAAAATTTTCTATTTTACAAGTTAATTACTTTAACCTTTGACTTAATACATCGGTCGATTTAGTCACAGGATTTTATAGCCTCGCATGGGAACCAGATCTAGACGAGACGGAGTAGCAATTTAAAACAAAATCTAAAAAGGGTCCATACAACAATGTAATAATTAAAAAGAAAAAAAAAAGATAAAATCTAGATCTTAGATCTTATATAATAAAGCAATGAAAGAAAATCTGAAATTAAATAGTACCCCTAAGACAAAGAAGAGAAGCTAAGAGCTTGGAAGAAGAGGACAGAGACGTGAACATCGGCTCATTGCCTATCGTTCGGTGCTCCGCTGATTACTGTTGTGCCCCTACTGCTCCGGTGAGTTCTTCATTCGTGGATCTGTTATTTCCGTTTTACTTTCTTCTCGTAACGATTGATCTTCAACTGATTTAATTAATTTTCCTGCTATCGCTCCCTTTGATGCTTTTGTTTCACCCCCATGATCAACCTTAAATTTGTGAATAGCATATTAATTTGACGTTTTATTTTCAATAACTAAAGCTTTTAACGGAGTCGTCGAATTGAAAACCATTTGTACGTGTTATTGAGCTGCAATTCTTATTTTAATGATGAGCATCGCGTTTTCATGTACAAAATGCTGGAATATTGGCTGATTTGGTTGGTGTGATGCTTGTTGGGTTTTTCGGCTTTGTAATGATTAAACAATTTTGCCATTGTGGGTCGTTGTCCGTTTATATTTTAACTTCTTGGAGGACAATTGCTTTATACTTTAGCTGCTAAAAGCTCCTTGAGGAAGGGCTGTTCGTCAGGCGGTCTTTTGGTGAGGCGGGGTGTTGCTGAGTTTTCGTATGTGCAGTTTGCCAAGGGCAAACCATCATTATTGCGCTGAAAAGTTTAGTCAAATATAGGAAAATGTTTTCTCTGCTAAGGATAAGCTATTGTTATATCTTTTTGGTGAACTACATCGATATATCTTATTATTCCTATGCCACGTGCACATGAAAGTCTTGATTTTTAAAGCACTTCTTTCCGTTTGATATGAATGGGGGCAAAATGTCTAGAAATATGGATTTGTCCCCTTCATTGCATGTATTGTTTATGAATGAATTGGGAAAGAAGGAGGCGGTTGAACCAATATGCAGAAGTTCTTTATGTCAACTGGTCTGAGCCTCTTTACCATTTGGTATATGGGTGAGGTTTGAGGAATGTTCGTTTGAAGTGGATGCTTATTTTTTATTCTGCCAAACTGCCCTTGATGCCACAATATTTGCCTTTTTGTGTAGATGTGAAATTTTATTATATCTCTTGGCCCGAACCTTTTTACCAAGAATAGTTCAAATATATATATATAAATAAATAGTAGCATTTGCTGATGATTTTGATATTGGAAAGAGGTTTCTAATTGTAACTAAAGTCACACTCTTATTTACAACTATGGCATCTCGCACTTATGTCTTTTGGACATTATTGCAGCCACAACTTGCAAAAAGATCCTATGTCTAGTGCGGAGGATAACAAAGAACAAGGACAGATGGATGTAAATACATCTAATGAATCCATGCCATCAACCAAGGAGCAGGTTATTCTTAAAAAGTTGTCTTCTTGCATGTTTCAATTGGCTGGGATAACCTTTGTATTGCAAGGATTTTTTATCACTTTTTTGGCTTATTGAGTTCCTGAATCTTGTAGGAGGAGGTTATAAAGAAAAAATATGGAGGACTACTGCCTAAAAAACAACCACTTATATCTAAGGTATTCATGTATTGGTGTCCTTATGTACATATTCTTTTAACTTTATCATATCTGATGATATGTGTTCTTATTCTTTTGGCTTAACGTCTTTATTTTTACTCCAGGACCATGAACGTGCCTACTTTGATTCTGCTGATTGGGCACTTGGAAAGGTATTTCTAGAAGAAAATCTCGAAATGCGATTCATTGTTGTTGGATATCCATATATTGATTTTCTTACACTCTGATATACCTTAACACAGCAAGGAGGTGAAAAACCCAAGGGACCGTTGGAGGCTTTGCGGCCCAAGTTACAGGTGTTTAATCAATATTATTATATGGTTGTATGAAAGTCTTGCTGCTTTCTGAAGCTTGATAACAATTGCTTCTCTTTTTATTGTCACTTTGTTCTTCTGTTCTGTAATTTGCATGCTATTAAACGATTGTGTGTTCTTTGACATTGTTTAAATATCTATTCTAATAATTTGTTATTTGCAGAACCATTAGTAATTTGAAGGTTTTTGTGCTTTCTTAATCTTTTTATTTATTAAAATGTTGTTTCCAACCACTCCAAACCAGTAGTGTGTGAGAGAGAAAGAGATTAACTGTATCACAAAGCAACTGAGTTCACAGCCTAGCATCATATCAACTACAAAGTAATCATATATGAGGCAGTGTTGCCATTTGTAGTGCTTGTGGCAGTTAACACATTAATGTGGAGCATAGCCTTTGGGGACCAAAGGCTTTGTGCGCACGTCATGCCTTCATTTTTCTGTACCCATTTATGTAGTAGTTGTAATATTCAAATAATCGAAGCATGTACATCCGAATTAAATGTTTATTCAACTATTTAGTTATTGGTATTCTTGTCGTACCAGCAGTAGCTCTTGATATGCAGCAAACCTTCTGGCTAGTGGCTCCTTCTCTAGCATTATTAACTATTAAGTATATACGGAGTATTGAATAATATTATAATGGCAAAATTCAGGTGAAGTTTTTAGGTGTTTGCTGCCAGATTTTTAGTAAATACATAATATGTGGAGAGAACTCTTTTAGCAGATCCAATCATGTACAAAGTTATAAATCTCTTGTATTTTTATTAGAAAACTTGGTAGAAATGTCTAAACACTATCTGAAGTTTCGCCCAAAACACAAATGCATAAAATCTGGGATCATTGATTGGATCGAGGTGGTATAATGTCTTTCTAATTGAAAGACTTCATTTTTACTGCCATTTCCTTGAAGTGTGAGTGATCAATTTCTGTCTGGCAATTCTGTATTTTCAGCCAACACAGCAGCAAACACGTTACAGGAAGTCTTTTTGTGCCCCTTCAGGAGAAGGTATGCATTTCCTGAATCATTTGCTTCATTCTGCAAAATGCCTTATTCTTCTTCTCTTCAGGGAAGTGAAATTCTGACATGTGTTCTGCTTTTTATAGAAGGAGCAAGTGTTGCATCAGATGATGCACCTTCCAACGAGTAAGAAGCAGTCAGTCTTTTGATGATCTGCTTCGTATTATTCTGATTCCATTTAGTTGTTTTCAACAATAAGTTGTTCATGTATTCTTAGTAGTACAATACTATTGAATTTGGCCTGCTGCTCTGTTGTAGACTCTTATTCAACTATGATTTTTTATGGTTTATGATCACACTCCTTTGTCTCTGACTTTTGGTAACCGAGTACACATTAAATCTAAAAAAGTGAAAAGGTTTTTTCTGTGAAATATTCTAATATATATGGTTGATATGAAAATCAGTCAAAGATCAATCTGTGAATTTTTTTTTTTAAAAAAAGAAATGTAAATACTCCCTCCAGTCATAAATATAAAATTCAGTTGACTTTTTTTTTCTGAAGATTAAAGAAGGTAAATAAATTATTTAGTTATATCTTATGTAGTATATTATTATATTATATATCAATTTATAAATTAGATAAAATAGTTGGAAAAAAAATGACAAATATAAATACTTTAAAGTAATGTAATTAGTTTTCTTATAATTTTTTAAAAAAGTTAACTGAATCTTATATTTAACATCTTAGGTAGTATATGATTCTTCCCATCTTTAATATATAAGAACCAATTGACTTTTATTTTTTAAGGATGAAGAAAGTTAAATAAGTTACCTTAAAGTATTTATATGTAATATTTTTGTCTAAATTAATTTATTTCACTCATAAATTTATAGTTTTAGAATATACAACATGTGCCATAATGAAACAATTTATTTAGATTTATTACTCTTTCCGTAAAATATCAATTGTGTTTTATTTTAAGGAAACAATATCTAGTTAATAATCGTGTTTGTTTTTTTAATCCGTTACTAAATTAATTTTTATCACTTGATTCAATGTTGGCAAGGAAAAATATTATGTTAGACTAGATTAAAAGATATGCCTCAGCAATATAAAGTTGGTTTAGTGAAATAGGGCTCCACTATTTTTTTTTCCCCCTTCTGGGAGGGCAGCCACCAACCTCATATTTTAGGGTTAGATTTCTCTCATTGTCTTTTTTTTTATTTTTTTTATAGTTTCATCCTAACTATTAAATTATAAGAAAGAAAAAAAAGATAAAGAGAGAAGCCAAAGTCATGCATCACACTCCTCAATCGTACTAACATATAAGCTTTTAATGACAATAATTTTATCGCCGAATTTTTTGTTTGAAACGTAATGGATTTGGCCGCTGAAATTTAATATCATTAAGTTCACCCCTAAAATCTTATTGCACTTTGTTAATTTTTTCCTTTTCTTTTCATGGAAGAAATATTTCATTAATATATTAAACATAACCATAGGTCTATAACAGAATACAAGATAAGCCTAAAACTGAAAATAGGCGACATATAGGGCCTTTTTGGCGGGAGCTTTTTGGCATGGGCTTTTGACTTTTCTGAAAAAAAAAAATAGTTTTTCTGAATTTGAGTGTTTGGTTATAACTTCTGGAAAAAAGTAATTTATGTCAATAAGTTACTTTTTTTTATAAGTAAAAGAAAGTGACTTCTCAAAAGAAGTCACATTTTCTCTCTCTCATAAGTCACTTTTTTTACTCTCAATCCAAACACAAGTAACTTCTTATACCTCAATAAGTCACTTTTTTTACCTCCAATCCAAACACAATTAACTTCTAATAAGTTACTTATCAAAAACTAATATCAGCCAAATAAGTTACTTTTCATAAGTCACAGTCAATAGGCTCATATTCAAATTAAGCCCAACACAACAACCCTAAGTTGAAAACAACACCCAATCAATACTCCTTATGTTCCTATTTATAAGATTCTTTTTGAGAATCTTAAAAAAAATTTCAGAAAGTTAATTACATTACTTAATAATATCATATGTTGTATCTTATTACATTATATGGTAATTTATAAGTCAAATAATATAATTTAAAGAAAAATAAAAAATTTTAATATTTTACAGTAATGTAATTATTTTTTTTAGCCACCAGTGTCATCGCGGCCGCCTAAAAAGTAGAAGACACAAGCAATAATGTCAGAAATAGTGGATATGGATTTAAAGGACCACTCTTTCAGATTCTTCCCTTTTGATTTTCTATCTGCAACTATTAGGAGAGCAGAGGCTCAAACTCCACACAGCTACCACCATATAGAAGGAAGAAGCAACAACCACAACAAAAAAACAACACCCCCAAAGATTTGAATGAACACCAACGACCACCACCCAACCCTAAGGGTCTGTTTGGTAATGAGGGGAGAGGAAGGGAGGGAAATTGGGGGATTTTGCTTCCCTCCCCTTATTTGGATAGCAAAAATTTTTAGGAGGGGAGGAAAAATTTTCTTTCCTCCCTTCCCCTCCTAACCCTGCCCTCCAAAATTGGAGGAATTTGGAGAGAAATGTTAATATTTTACTTTATATTGACCAATATATCCATACTATTTTCAAATAATATGTATAGAATTATAATAATATTTATATATTAAACAAAAAATAATTATATTTATTTAATTTTAATAATTACAAAACTAAAATCCCTCCCCTCCCATCTTTTTTCATCAATCCAAAGTAAAATGAAATCCCTTCCTCCCCTCCCTCCTCCCCTCTATTGAGCCAAACAAACATAGCATAGAAGTTAAAATGGCGGAAATCAAAACGCTGTGGAAGAAGACATGAGGCTCTTTATTTCTGTTAATCTCATATATGATTTTAGTCATTTTTTTATAAATAAACTCTATTTGGTTTGATATTCTCTTCTTTCTTCCTCTGCTCCTCCTACTACTCAAGATTCATCTGTCTGGTTGTGGTTTTCTCTCAACCCGTCCGGCTTTTGTTTATCCGCTCCGGTTGACATGAATTGATTTTGGAATGCAACTTACTCATTAATCATTTAAACAGAGAAATTTGATATAAAAGGAATATCCTTGACCAAAAAACCTAAAATTTCATTTAATCCTCGCTGCTTTGCAGCAAGAAAGCCACTCCACTCATTTTAGAAAATTAAAATGAGAATGTGGACTATAATATTATAAGAGTACACTTGAACTGTCTGACAAAAAGTCAATCAAATAATAATAATAATAATAATTAAAAAGCACTTCTCCCAAATCCTTCATTCTTCATATTAGCCGAAAATAGGGAGGATTATTCAATTTCAAGCTCATTTATGAATGATAATGATGATCATTTGGCCAAGCTTCATCAACCTAATAGTCCATACAGAAAAAGCAGAACAAAAATGGCATGCACAAGGAAGCTACCGAGAAGGATTTATAGGAACCAGCAAACCAGAACAAAAGAGGTAGGAGCAGAACACAAGGAACAGAGTATAACAGAGCTTAAAGAAACTACGCAATAAAGAAATCAGAACAGGGGACGATGATGACGATACCTGACATCGACGGCGATCACTGTGAGAAGGCAGCCGTGGAAATGAGATTTTCAGCTCCAAATATATTCACATGGCTACAACATTTTCTCTCCAAAACTGAGGAGGAAGAGTGTTGCAATCATCAGGAGAAGCTGAGTTATTACTTCTTCTTGTTCAGATTTCTTACTCTAAGTTAGGTGTTGCAGGCTATATTGGGAAGAGCTCGGTAGTACAGTCTTATCTAACTTAACTCTAGCTATTTCTATCCGGTCCAATCTAATACAAAACAGTAACATAGTAAAACTACACCAGACTTTACTTGTCAGGTTAGATCGGGTTTTAAAATTACGTGACTAAACACCTGGACTAATCCGGCCTAGTCCATATCAAATTTCTTTTACTATTTAAATGTAAAGGTTACTTTTCTTTTTTTTTATTTAATATTTTTGGAGATTTTTTTAGGATTTAAAAGTAAATTCATTTTTAGGATTATCTTTATATGCATTTTTATTATCTTAATTATGTATATGAGGTTTAAATATTCTTTCTAATAAAAAAAAAAGGGGGGAAAAAAGTTAGTCCACACAGCCCACCAAAGTTGGTCTAATCCAACCTCCCCTTCGATTGGTACTGGATCATAGGTTGCTTTGTATAACCCAAAGCCCTTTTTAGATCAAGGTTGATGTCAAACCTAGACTAAAAGAATTGTTCTTTACATGTAAAGAATCAAATATTAAAGGATTAGTGGTAAAAAATATATATGTTTTTACTCAAAGTTTATTGAGTCTTGTATGCTTTTTGAAAGTTTAAAAATACCCATAAACTTTAAAAAGGGGTTAAAAATGCCAATTTCGTTACTAATACTTAATGGCTATTAAATGCCCTAATTTTGATTAAAGTTAAAGGTCAAAAATACCCTTATATTTTTACCCAAAGTTCATCCAGCTACATATAATTTAGTTAAGGATAAAAAATACCCATATGTTTTTGTAACAGTATTGGTAATTTTGAACCCATATTTAAAGTTCATGTGCTTTTTTAAACTTTCATAAAAAAAACATATAGGTATTTTTACCCTTAATTGTAATCCAAATTAGGACATGTAACGACCATTAAGTATTGTCAACATAGTTGGCATTTTTGAACCTATTTTTAAAGTTTATGAGAATTTTTGAATATTTGAAAAGCATGTGGTACTCAATGAACTTCGAGTAAAAACACAAATATTTTTAACCTTTCACCCAATATTAAATATTCTTTATATATATGTGAGTATCACTTTGCTTCCTTAAACATGTAATACATACAAAATACTCTCTTTGATCCTGTATATAAGCAACTTTTATTGCAATTGCAGAAAATGAACAAATAGTTAAGATTAGTCGTTAAAAGTCATGATTGTGTCAAAAATGTTATGTTCTTTCCAAATATACTCCTATTTTATAAATTATTATGAGAGAAAATGTGTAATAAATGATTGCATGAGAGAGAATGTGTTTGTTAGTGGTAAAACAAGCAAAATCAGTTCAAATTTTCAACAAAAGTTGAAAATTGCTTATAAAGGGAACCGGCCTTATGAGAGAGAAAATTGCTTATAAAAATGACAAGTTAGAGTACAATTGATACAAGTCCTATGCAACACAGATAGTACATTGTCAAGTAGGACCAAGGTACTAAAAGCCGGACTGATCATTAAACCGGTTTTAACAATAGGTTAAGGGTTAGTAGGTTAGATAAGGGTTGACACAGAACCGGTAATTATTAAAATAATATATTTTAAATAGAAATAAAACAAAGGTATTAAATCAATGTTAAAAAATAATAATAATACAATATTTACCTAAGTGAAAATGTAAAATCCTAATAAAAATCATAAAAAAATCATTTGACAGTAATTAATTGATCAGAAATAAAACATCTGCTCCTAAATCAATGTATAGTCCTATCACCTTTACATTTTGGCAAAATAAAATGTCCCATCATTATAAAAAAAAAATGTCCCATCCCCTTTTAACAGGTTACTGCTACATTTTGTAGGATGTAATCCCCAAATATCTAAAAGTCAAAAAATATCCCCAATTATCCATTGGTTCTTAAAACTCAATCTAACTTTTCATCATTTCTCACTATAAACGTCTTTTCCATCTAGTCTTTTTATAGTATTTAGTTACTTTATTTTGAATCTAATTCCCAATCTCTTCATTTTGTTTCATCTCTTTTCTTCTTTTATCTCTTTCTTTCATCTCCCATCTACTTCTTTTAGTTTTGTATTTCTTTGTCTTAATGGGAGAACTTCCGTATGCTATTATGGACGTTGATACGCTGTTGTCCCATGCTACTTTATGTTCAAAGTCAATTTTCTTACCGTCTTTACAAACATTGAGACATTAGGGGATTAAAGCAAAACTTTGAAAAGAAGCTTATCCTAAAGTAATGGAGGACTCAATGAAGTGAAAATTAAAGAAGGAGAACATAGGCAGCAAATTCTCTCTCTCTCTCTACATGTATGTATATTTTCCAAACTACTTGGCTGACCCATTTGACTGGGATGAAGAGCGAAAAATGGTATGAGAAAGTTGAGGGAGAATTTGAGAAACTGATGAAAGCAATTTTTGTTTACCAGGGTAACCCGTGTACCGTCCGGGTTACTCCGAGTTGTACCGTGTCCTTTAGTCTGTTTCAACCCTATAAAACTCATTAGACCAGATTTGATAGGTGACCAATTCATCAGTTTATGGTCTGAACCAGCTGGTATAGTATGGTCTGATTTTTAGTTCCATGGGTAGGACATTCATGATGTGAAGGCAAAATTCACTATAGACAAATGGGTAATTTGAACCTTTTATTAGAGGTATTTTTTAGGCTAAATGTTTTTCATCTTAGGCTTTTACTCCATTTTAAGGTTTTAACCCTTATTATATGAGGAATCAATTGGATGCAATTTTTGATACCAAATATAAGGCACAAACCAGCTCGTTAATGATTTTTTTCCCACTTTAAGCAAATTAATATTAGGGAAAATTGATATTAGTCCCAACTGTTAAACCCCTCTACCAATTCCACATTCATCAGAGTGATTGAGCGCAGTTCAGTTAAGAGCAAGAAAATAGTGTGAAACGATACTGATATATTAATATAAATTTGGGTGCATTCAGTATATTAAACAAAGTATCCCAAAATATTTACATAATTATAGTTTCAAAAGGGGAATAACTAATTACACTAATTCAAAACAAAATTCTTTATCTGCACTGCGTCCCTCCACTAGTATCCAATGTCTATGTTCTTGCCTCGGGAACTTTCTCCTCTATCTGAGTTAAATTTGATATTTGTGGAAAAAGGGTGAGATTGAAAAGAATCCTAGTAGTAACAACAGTCACTCATAAAATATGAGACAATAAACATATAAGGCACCTATTACATGACTAAGGTAAATACAAACATACATGCCATACACATCCGTTTAAGGCCTAGGCCACGCTTGACCACGGATGACCAGCTGAAGGACTAGACCTCTGTTGTCATAACTCTTCTCAGTACCTCGACCAAAGGGTTTTCAACCATTATCACGGCCAAATACTTCTAGCTGGAGGGTCATCGACCACTACCACAGCTAGATACTTCTCACATCACAAACATAGCAAAACAATGCATATAAATAGTCACACAATCAATGAGGGACACAGTTACTACCCGAAGTCCTTTTTCTCGTACTGGATAGTCCTATTGGCTTTTGTACTATTCAGGAAGATATCAAAGCCTACAATTTCAAATATATAACAATGAGCTACCATTTACTAAGTACTTATTTTCCAAATGCCTGCCATTAATTATGCCATGAATCATGTCCAATCATTTGTCTTTGTTCCAACAATTATTAAGTTCTGGACAACAATTAAATCCCTTTACGGACACCAGGTTATTATTTTTCCCAATACTTGCATAACCCCCATTTTGTCAAGTTTATTTTCATTTGGTTTAATGCTTTAGACCCAATTAAGTAGCTAATGTGAACATTTGGCCCAAGTTCCATTAAATTTGCATGGGCTAATTGCTAACTAGATTTTTCATTTAATTTTGAAAAATCATAATTAATTCTACAAAACTTCCAATTGGGTGGTTCAAAGCCTTATGTGATCCTTATTAAGTCTAATTTACAGAAAAAATATTTAATCCTACATTTCTCATGCACCCAATTCCATAATCGATTATAACCTACTACTGTCACAGGACAGCCTCCAGAATCATTACCAAATTTTGAAAATTTATATCTCCTAATATACTTATCCAATTATTACAAATTACCACTTGAATTAAAGTATATTGAGTCTACTTTATTTATGGAAATTTTCTTGGGTATTGGAATTCATTTTATTAGAGAAAAGCATCTCACAATTAGTATACCACGGAAGAACTTCCAGATTCAATGTCCAACTTTCAAAAATCATAATTAATTTTAGAAAACTTCAATTTGACTGATCTCAAGTCCTATTAAAACTATTTAAGTTTCCTTCAAATAAAATTATCTTTTTTTGGACAGGGTGGTCAAAAGTTTCTCATAAATTCACCAAATCCTAACTATTCCAGATCTGGTTCCAGAAACAGGTCAAACTTTGAAAAATCATATCTTTTGATCCACTTGTCCAAAAATTATGTTCTACCTACCAAATTAAAGATATAGATGTCTAATTTATTTCTGTAAAGTTTCAGAAAATTTGGACAACATTTGTCCAAACAAACAGACCACACAACTAGATTGTCTCCAGAAAATAACTAGAATCAAGAAGAGGTTCATGGTTTAGGTGACTACCTTTTGATCTTTGCTCTTTCCCTCTCAAATCTGAAATTTGTAGTCCCTTTTCCTCTTGATTTCTTCTTGCTACACATGAATATAAGATTGTCCAAAAGATTAGAGGTGGTGCTTGAAAATGAGAGATTTTGGTCTAATCTTACCTTGATTTCCCTTCCTCTTCCTTCTCTTCTTTCCCTTTTCTCTATATTCTCCCCCCTATGTCTGCAGAAAATGAAGGGCAGCTGAAGCAAATGGATAAATGAATGGCTTTATTTATTCATCTCATTAATAGCATTTTTTTTCTAATTTGCCCTCAACTTTATGTAATTCTTCAAAATCCATTAGTTACTTTTTATCTCTCAAATCTAACGTAAATTCTCCATTGGGATTGAACCATTCACTGTTCATTCAGTTGCCATTAATTTCAAGGGAAAATATGATCTATCAGATGAATTTTCTATAGAGTCGGTATATCAACTGTCTCAGAAAATTTTAAACTAACTATCATTAGTCTCCAAATAATTTAAGGGTACTCTCCAATTTTTCCTATACATTATTTCCCTTTTTATCCTTGATTGGCCACTAATTACAAGTTTGCCATTACATTTTTATAAATTCATATTTCTGCATAGAAAGTTCCCAAGAAATTCGTTTTTGAACACTGCTTCAGAAGCTAGCGAATTTTGCTAGACAAACTTCAAAAATTCATATCTCTTAACATATACATCCAAATCATGCAAATGACATATCAAATTAAAGCTTGACATGTCTACTTTTATACTGAAAAGTTTCATGATTTTTGGACATCATTAACTTAGTTTAAAGTGATGTATAATGAGACTGTCACCACTAGAATTCCAGAAATTGGTCAAAAAATACTTTGGCCATCTTTCTTATACCAAAATTCACCATTTTATTCCATTTAATCTACTCCATTTACAAGGGATATTTGGTGATGGAAATTTGGTATGTTACACCCTCTTTCTTGGCACATACTGTGTACCAGGAGCCTGCACGTGACTCGACCCAAACCCAAACTCAAACTCAAACTCAAACAGCCAAGGCATAAACAAGGAGTCATACCTCTCATGCATACAGGCTAACACAACCAGAACGCAACATACAAGTATACAACAAACAGCGGACAACACAAAGCAATATAGGTTAAGGGTAGAGATTTTTGCTACCGTATACTCCTTGCACGATGTACGGGCTCTGTTTTGCTGTTTATGGCGATGTTGGATTACTGGTATGCCTCTCTGTAATACCTATACAGACCACAATAAATTATGTTACTGTATGTCCCTTACCAGTATACTACCGCCCTTCCTTCCCTGTATCCCCTCAGGTCCTGGTTCCCTACTCCTGGACTAGGTCCTTCTCCTTCCAGTACTGCATCCATTCCCTACTGATACCCCTCTGTTGTCCACCCTGTCCAGCTAGGTCCCCGTGTTGTTGACCCGTCTCTACTGCCCTGGTGGGACGGTAGGGCAATATCTTCTTAGACGTGCCTATTAGATCTCCCGACTGCTAGGCAGCACCTCCCCCTAAAAATTCCTATTTCGGTCCAAGACCTTCAGATAGCACCTCCCCCAAGAAAATACTATCTTAGTCCGAGACCATTGGATAGCACCTACCCCTAAGAAATGCTATCCTAGTCCGGAACAATTGGGCAATACTTCCCCTTTAGGAAGGCTCGTTTTGGCCTAGATAGTTGGGCAGAACTTCCCGTTAGGTCCACTACCTAGGCCTTTCCAATTGGACAGAATTTCCCCCTAACTACTCTAATAAATGTTGGAAATTAAAGGAATTCATAAGAGGAAGGGATTCAAAACTTACTTGGACCGAAGACTGGGCCGAGATTGCTGGAATTTCCACCGGAAGAGGCTTCTTTAAGAGAGGGTGGGAGAGCACCTTCAAGAGGAGAGGGAACACGTTTTGGATGATGAAAAATTAGGGAAGGGAGAGTGCTATTTATAGGTGAAAGGGAGGGGTCAAAGTGCAAATATTTATTGAATCTTTAGGTGTAATTTTTCCCAAAATTTCCATGTGGTCACTCCTAGGCTTAACAAGTGTCTTTTCTTGGAAATTGTGTGGAAACCTCATGGGACACCTCAAGTGACAGGTGGTTCCACCATTTGCTGCCAAAAAACGAGCACCTAGATCCCTTTTATACTGATATTTTTGTCTGATCGGCTCATAATTCAAAAAATTTTAGAAAATTTTGTAGATGTCCAAAAGTTCCCAAAAATTAAAAAAAAATCTCTAAAAATTCTTGGAGGCTACCATAAAAATTTCAGGGCATTTGGACATGTGGAACTCTTGAAAATAATTTTCTATCGAAAAGTCCCTTATACCGGCGATTCGCCGATTTCAGCAATTTTTGCTGATATTTTTGGACTTTTTCCTGACTTCTAAATTATCTTAGAAATTCTCTAAAATAATATATTAATTTTTTCTAATCCCAATCTAGAACAATGAGGTCCAAAAATATTTGATAATATTAAATTTCGGTCAAAAACTCGGTCCGGCAAAAAATTATTAAAATATTCCAAAATTCACCAAAAATTCTTTGGACCTCAAAAAATTATTCTGATCATTCTGTACTGTTTTGGACCCCTTGTAATATTTACTGGGATTTTATGAGATTTTTTCGGGCTCTCAGACCTGTCCACATTCTGACCTGAAACTTTGTGGAATTTTTCCTCTTTGCACAGCTGTCCTTCCCCGGATTTCACTTCAATTGTTGTGAGACATTTTAGTCCTCTATTGACTAAGGCCCTCTGCTCATCTAGAATACCTCATCTAGGCCCTGAAAACTATCTGGGTACGATCCTCAGCCGACTCCAAAAACATTATTTCGTCCTACAAAAATTCCGGGATGTTACAAAAAGCACTTTCCTTCCTCTTGAAGGGAAAAATAATTTCATTTAACTATCACATGGCAGTGGATGTACGCAGGCCCTCAAAGATGCACTATTTATATAGTCATTTTAGCACTATTCATTTGACCACTTTTCTATTTTCCTTCATTTTTGGCCTAAATTTGGGAAGGCATAACTTTTGCTACAAAACTCTAAATGATATGATCTACTACTTCATTTGTAGCTGAAAATTTCCTCTATTAGCGTGTTAAGGTTGTTAAGGTTGGCAGTCAAACTTAGTCATTCGTTGAAAATCCTTCCAATCCAATTTCAGTCCTAAAATAGCAAAAAACCATGTGCCAACAGACCACATTTACAATGCCATGCTATTTTCCCTTTCCTCTCAACGTACATGTGCCATGGATAGCATAACAGCTATATATAAGCAACACCACATATTTACAACATAATGGCATACAGTTCAGTGTCCATTGTATACAATAGTTTTAGAGTACATATATATATACAAGCTAGAAGTAATGCAAGAAGCATAATCAACTTGCCTAAACTCTTTACTTTCCTTTGCCTCATCTAATCCTTTACCTGCATTGTGGAGAGGATAAGATAAGGTTTCCTAGTAGTAGAATCAATGTATACCCAATTACAGTATAATGCAATGCAAATCATGCTATGTACAATACTCGTAGTACTCCTTTAATACCCTCTCTCTCGGTACTTACTGTATATAGATTTCAAAGGTACACATACCAATAACAAGCTACCAAAGAGGTTGAACTTCCTGAAGAATGCTCTTTGATTCATTTTGTGCAAATGTACATTATTCTTGGAATTCAGAGTATTGGAGGACAAAATTGACATGTTATAGACAAGTGAAGACAAAATGGAAATGTGAATTTTGTCTTGAAACAAAATCAATTCACGTTCTCAAAAGTATCCTTCACAACTAAAAATATAGAACAAGGGTACTTAAATATTATTTAGCATAAAAAATATTTATTTAAAAAATTAAAAATACATGGTTAATTGTTTAATATATTTCACTTTATTGACATTTTATTTCTTTTTAAACTTTCAATATATGTTATACATTTATTCTTTTTATATTCCATTCAAAGAAAGAATCGTCATCGAAATATGTCACAAATTAGAAATTAAAAAATATATTAAAATCAAATTATCAAGAGAAATGAATTAAAATTAAAATTAAAATTAAATTAAATAATAAAAGATGAAATATATAAGAAGCCAGGAATATAAATCATATGAATACTTACCTTTTTGAATTCCGTAGAGATAATCTGAAAAAGAGAAATTATGAATAAGTCAAACAACACGGGGGAATAGATTAAAATTAAAATTACTAACGTAGACTAATAGCAGCATATTATTTTCTCAATATTTAACGCATGATTATGACAAAATAAAGTGGAATACCTTCTGCCAAAACGCGCACCTTTGTTAACTTATCTGCATCACACATAAATAAAACATAATATTAATTTTTTTAAAAAAAAACATGACATTAATTCAAAACTAGCTGGAGGACCCTCTATATGCAGAAAATTATGGTATCCCGTCATCTTTATTATAATTCTAGTTTAACTATATCTCATTTGTCAAAAAATATAAGTTACTTTAACCAATTCTCACTAGTCAATATATAAAATTTGAGATAATTAACATGCCTTAAATTGACTTAATTTTCCAAACTCGCCTTAATATTAAGTATTAGAAAAAAATGTTGTTGGCAAAAAAAGTACTAGTATTATTAAAAATGTTATATATATATATATATATATATATATTTTTTTTTTCTCTAACATATATTTTCAATAAGTGTAAAATTGAAAAAAAAAAAAGAATCATTAATAACTCTTGCAGTAGACTTATACACAAGACAAAATATTTTTGACAAATCAGACTTATAATAAGGAACATAGTTATTTGAAAAATTAGTTTTGCTATTACTTACTGATTTTGGCCCAAAAATATGTTGAATCTAAATTTAAAACAGAGAGGAGGGTGAGCAGGGGACTTACTACATGAAATGCCTTCATGCTCAGTTATTCCCATGGGACTGTAACGGGTCTGAAAATCGTGAGCGCATTGGAGACTGAGAGTTTTATGGTTCAAAGAGCAGAAACTGGAAATTGGACAACTATGATCAACACAAGCTCGTTTCCACCACAAAACCTCAAATCCATTGGAAAGCGCTCTGTCAATTTCAGCGTATGATGACGACAACTTGTTTCCACCACCACCTACCTGTGAAACCCTATCTAACGAAATGTTGGCCGCTGATTTCACATGACACTGACGTTTTAGCTCCTTAACCAGTAAGTCTCCGGCAACAAC
>JBAGKO010000008.1:28865817-28883759 GCA_037177275.1 Acacia concinna
TAATAAGATTTTGTATGTGCATGTTGTATAAGAAATTTAATTTTCATAGAAATTAAAATTGAGGCAATATATAAATCAATTCATAAGAACCAATAAATTAGATTATGTATTTAACAAACAAATGGCCAATAATTATCACCGTGAAAAAAAAAACCTTCTTTACCATTTTGCCTTATACTAAGGTTTTACACCAGTAATTTGCTTGAGTTTGGGGGCTTTCTTTCCTTTAATGTTTTCTAAGGTTTTGTTATGTTAAAAGAAAGCAAGTAGATGTTAAAACCAGAAAATAATTCATTACTATATCAAGCCAACGGAAACCAGAGTGAAGAAGCGAAATCAATAATTGGCTAAGAACATAAACAATCAAAGCAGAAAATGTAAAATCAGAAGGTGAATCAGTACACGAAATGTCACCATAAGACGATTGAATTTGCGAGAATGGAGAAGAAGAAGAAATTTGAGCTTGAGAGTGAGAGAGAGAGAGAGAAGGGGGTGGGCGAGAGAGAAGGACGAATGGCGTGAGATGGCGCGGAATAGAAGCAGTCATGGGAGGTGAGGCAATATAATTTGATGATATATGTAGGGTTTATTTATGGGCAATATGGTAAATTAAAAAGTTATAATGGTTATATGGTCTTTTTTTTTGGATTACAAGATCCCTGCATTTTGATTAATGAGTATTAGCCATGTAATCGTGATTACATTAAATAATGTAATCTGAATTACATATGTAATCCTCTTTACGTTACAATAAGTACAATCAAATGCCGTAATCAGCCTGATTATATAGGATTACATGTAATCCTATCCTACGTAATCGAACCAAAGTGACATGAAAGCTAATTGTTTTTTTTTACAATTAAGATTACAGAAAAAAAACAACAAAAGAAAAACTCAAAGTAAAAAGAATCAAACCATTTTTCCAAAATCATCATGTTGATGGAATTTTAAAACTACAAATAAAAATATAAAACAAATAAATTATGATTAATTATAAAATATATTAATATACTTAATCTACTTAGGGAAAATTAAAATAAAAGATCAAGAGAAAATATTATTCATTGTCAAGAACATAAAAACAGTAATTGCTCAATAAATAGAAAATTTTGTACGTTATGACTATTTTAGTATTTTTAATTTTTTTGTGTGTGCTGTATCTCCTAAATAGTTACCATTTTTTGGTTATTCTCAATAAATATATTTTTATCTACCTAGGCTTTTCATTCTAATTTTTCCATCTAATTATATCATTCTTAAATAAGTTAACTATTTAATTACTATTGCCTCCATCAATAACATTATTTTTCACAATTAATAGAAAAATAGTATTATCATATCATTTAAACTAAATGTACTTATAATATAAGTATATTATCTCAAATAGATAACTATACCTCATAATTCCTCTTGCACACTCTATCTATCACTTCCCCTCTTTCTTTATCTTACAAACTATCCCCTCTTTCATACTTACATTCCCTCACTTACATACATTGTATCTTTAATTCTCTATGTTACACAAATATATACCATTATAAACATAATTATAATTTATTTCAAATAGAAACTATATCACCTCTTCCCATTCTATCCCTCTCATTCTCTCTCACTCAACACACTATCTCTCACTCAATATATACTATCTCTCAAACTCTCTTCATCTTACAATAATTCAAGATATTACTATATTATTCATAACAAATTACATCAATAAACATATTCATCACATAAATATGTTTATGTGATATATTTTGAGAAATTTTTACTAAGAAAATTGGAAAAAATTTTAAAAAGACTTTTGGCAACGACATTAAAGTCGCCACTGAAACATACGTCGCCACTGAAAACTAAAACCTATCACCACTTAAAGTCTAATTTTCAGTGGTGACTTTAAACGTGACCACTGATAGTCATCGTTTAAAGTCTTTTTCTTTTTTCATATTACTCAATAGAATATAGATATATAGTGATTGTCTATAGTTTATCTTTGAAATCTTTTTATTATCCTTAATTAACATAATTTGAACTTGCTGATGGATTTTAGTTGTGTACACAACGTACACACAGGCTGATCAGATGTGGAATTTGGAATCCATGGTAGTATGGTATGAACGGCCGCCTCCAAAATTGGAGGAATACAAGATTATTTGTGAGGTTAAGGATTGTGTGTTTAACAAGGTTTGCACGTAAGAAACAAGATTCGTAGCAATTAAGGAGATTGCCATTCCTCAACATTATTATCAAGAATTTCAACAGCCCGTGGGAAGAAAAATTTCTCTTCATCGCTTGTTATCCCCATCCAAACATTGCTAGGTTGGTCTCTTAATCTCTCTTTATTATGACTACTCCTCATGTTCTTAATATAAGTATAATTGATTTTTTTATTTAGAGAGATTAAAAAATTGAAATAAGTTAGTTAATTATATTATATATAGTGTCTCATTTGATTGTATATTAGCTACAAATTAATTTAATGTAAAAAAATAAATACCAATACTTTAAAATGATTTATTTAGCTTTATTAATCTGTCCATAAATAGTTAACTATGTCTTATATAAAAGATTGGAGGAGTATATAATATATTATTAAACTTTGCTAAGAGAAAATGGCCATGTGTTTTGGTATCAGGTTGCTGTATATTATCACCATGGAAACTTACATGTACCTCATTTATGAGTGTTTTTCTGATAATATCTCCTATCTATATCATCGGAAAATTAAAGAACCTTAGAGTTCTACCGATAAAAGTAAGTTAATGTTTTAAGAGATATTGAAGCTAAAATCATTATCTCTGAAAATATCATATTCTTCCTTGGAAAGAAGCTGTTTATACTTGTGATAAAAATTCAATGGAATCTTCTTCTTTTTTTTGACAGTGGACCTTTAGTCCATAAACTCACCGAGTCTTAGTATCTGGCTGTAACCTAAGCTTCCGGATCCGATGAGCCCGTGAATTAACTAATCCAGACACCCCTAATCAAATAGACCCGAAAGATAACCACCTCTTTGAAGTGTCCTAGGGGAGAGAGCTCCCAAAAAAAATTCTCTATACTTGATGTTCTCTGAGATTAAATCCAAGAACAGATTGGTGTAACACGAACCAACTTACGTTGCTGCTGCTTCTTCTTCTTCTTCTTTTTGAAAAAGCATTTATTCATATAAATCTCTTTCTTGTTATATATGAAAAAAAAAAAAGATATAAATCTGTTTCTACTTTTGGTGATTGATCAAAAGTAGAAACAGATTTATCTCAATATCCTTGGACAACTTATCCAGTATTATAATATTATGACTCCCTACTTTTCTTATTTCACAGAAATTGTGTTCTCTCTCTCTCTCTAATTATGTGTATAAGCATGACATGAATAATATAATTAGTGTCATCTTGGCAGATAAGAAATTCCCAGTACAGTGCTCCTGATGATCTTCTTTTTGGATCACGTCGATATTCACAAAAATATGTGGTCTGTGAATATATATATACATATATAGTTTATGAGCCGAACATGCATGCGCATCAATAATAATGCTCTCAAAATAACAATGGAATTAATCATATCATATCATAATCCAGTTTTTTAGGTACCCCAACTAAGGAATCCTGGTTGGCCTCGACCCTCGCGTACGGGAAATATCAGTAGCCATTCACTTCTTCAAAGATCCTCATATTAAATTATAGCTACAGAACCGAAGGAATACAACTCCAAGTCCTTTTTAAACCGTTAACCCATTTTAGTTTGTTTGTTTAATTTGTAACTACTAAGAGAAGGGTCTCATGATGGCTTGTACATACTTTACTGAAGGAAATTGGGATACTTTATTTCTTAATCATTTTGTATCTTATATTTTTTTCATAGTAAATAACTAAATATATAATAGGTCTTGTGTTGTTTCAATAGAATTGATTCACTAGTATATATCCGGTGCTTTGTTTTTTCCCTCCAAATAATATGTCACTTTTGTTGCATTAAAAAAAGGGCATAGCACAATTATAGAAAAATCTAATCACAACCTGAAATATCAAATAAATTTATTTTTATTTGATTCATGGGTTAAAAACGGACGGAAGGTATCAGTAGCCACCCGCTTCCATTTTTTCTTCGTCGTGTCAAAAAAATCCTAAATGATTATAAATGTTAGAAAGTTAATGGTCATCTAAACCCTTAACAAATACTCACGCATACTTCTGAATATGACTGATTCTTTCACTAAACTACTACTGAATACTCTCTCTATTTTTAATTATAAGACTTCATTGATTTTTTTAAAAGAATTAAAAATATTAGTTAAACTAATTAATTGTTATAATATGACCAAATCTTTCAAAATTTGGTTTCAGATTTCCAGCCAAAAAATTGGAATTGCAGGGGTTCTTCCAGGGCATATATGGTTCAGTAGCAGCTGCAATGGTGTGCACTGAAACCTTGCTACCCCTTCCTTCACACTCCTAATTTAATCCATCTCCCAATTTTGAATTTAATTTACTTCTTGCCTCTTGTTTTGGAATTAATTAATATTTTCCCCGTGTAAATTATTACTCCTCACTCCAATTCTTCCATTCTCATATCTCATGTTTTCTTATTTTCACAACATCTTTGTTTTATTTCACTGTTCATCAATTGAGCATCCCTCCTTGCCACACTTGAGCTGAGCTCTTCCATTACAATACTTTCACTTCTACATTATTTCAAATTTCAAAACTAGGGGGACCTTGCACTTCGTAATTCTCAGAATTAATTGGTTACTTTTTCTTTTTCTTTCTTTTTTTTTAAAAAAATTACTGTATTCACTCCACGTTTTGAAAATGGCCTAAAAGGAAGGAAAAATCTATTTATATGTGCTTATACTGTTAATTTTTAATTTGGTACCTGAATATTTTTCCCTCCTAACTAAGTGCTTTAATTTTGTTCATTTTGTGCACTTAACTCTAGTATAGGGCTAACAGTGCTAATAGAACAAAATTACAAACGAGGTTAACATAGCAGAATTAATAATTTAATTAGATGGAAAAATATACAAGTTCCAAATTAGAAATTGAACAAAAATATATCTAGAAAAAAAAAAGACAAATAAATAGCCTATAAATATTAAAAACCTTAAAAGATATCTCAAATTTAGTAAATGACAAATGAAAAGAAAAAAAAATGTCAATTTTAGTAACTCTTTATTAAGTTTTAGTCATTTTGTTTTAATTATTATCTACTCAGTTTTAGTTATTCCTTTGATCAGAACCCATCATTTGTCATTTGTTAAATATGAGTCATCTTTAAAGATTTTTAATGTTTAGAGGATAGTTATTTGTTTTTTTCCCCATATATCTATGCAAATCAATTCCCCCTAAAAAGGAAGTACCATTCTAATTGCTTGTGGGATTGTGGCAGTTTTTCAAATTTCTATCTCACCTTGTAGAATTGTTTTATGTTTTTCTCGCTTGTCTTGTGTAGAATAATCTTCTAAAATTTGTTTCTTTTAACCTCTCTTGAAATTGAAATAAAAAGGCCTCATATTGTTAACACAGACAAAAATTGACATTGAAAAAAATTAATACACTTTTCAAATTTTAATATTATTCTTAAAAAATACTCGATATTATTTGGACATTAAAGTAATTATAAAATAAACTTGGATCGGTTTATTCTTGCACTTAGGAACTAATATCCTTCTTCTTTTTTTTTGGTAAAAGGACCTAATATCCTTTATTACCTACTGGTATAGTTTTAAATAGCAGTTGCAAGCACTAACACTGAGCTAATTTTAATGAAAGAATATTTTATATGTACAAAGGGCATCCTATTAATGCCTATTGATATGTAGTAACACTAAAATTCTGAACAAAATCAGACAGGCACCAAGTCCAAGCCGACCTTCCAGACAAAAGGGTGGAGCTTTTAAATGCACTTGGGTTGGTATATTATGTTAATCCTTCCCTTGAATAGAGAAATTATACTGATCCCTTTTCTCATTGAGAATCTATGCCATCATCCACTATTCCCTGCTACGGTTCAATAAGGCAATTTATATAATAATGCTTTTATTAATCCAGTATAAACCAATCCAAGAATCCATTAGAATATTAACTACCACTCGCATTGGAAGAAAAGGAAAACAAACGGTAGATCAAAATTAGAAACAAGACCATAAAATGGATTAAGATATAAAACTCATTCTCGGACAAAATGCTCACTAGTTTTTTCCGCGGCTTCTAACAAAGGAGTTGCTTGCCAACAATTTCTGGCTGGGTACTAAGTGGTCACCCTGTGAAATTTTACACATTAAGCTGCATCAAACTTATAGAACCTCCAATGAAAATGGAAATCCCTGCTCTAATGCTCTCCAAATTAAAGCCTTTTGCCAATACTATGTCTTCCATAAGGATAAAAATGATATCTTTATGCATCCAAAGAAATTGCAACGTCAGATTTTACCCCAAAAGAGAGAAAAAAACTGCAGGTCGAAGTAGAAGAAATAGATACACAAGTATTTACTCTCAAGGGTTCCTGTTATGATATTGTTAATAAATTCCTAAATCCCTAATCCCTCTTTTAATTCCTCTTTTCTGCCCTAATTAAGATTAGCATGTTATTTGAGCTACTTAGGATTAGTCAGGCCTATTAGGCTTATTAAGCCCATTAGGATTAGTGGTTAGTCATTAGCTAATAAGATAAAATAAAGGTCCCTATTGTTATTTCCAGGTTGATCAGTTTTGTACTGTGATTCAGAATTGAACTCTCTGATAAGCATCAATAAAAATATCGTATTCCTCTGTTTCTTTCTTTGTTCTTCTCTCTTCTTCTTCTACTCTTTTCTTATCAATACTGTATCAGTTCCATCATGTGCTAATCATCTCATCTTACGGTAAGCTAATTACATATTTGAAAATGGCATACCGTATATTGCTTATGAAGACACTGGTTGGTGCTACCTAGTACCCACCTCACATGCATATGCTTATTGTCTGGTACTGGCTCATCCCTAATCTCTGCTAAAAAATGAGCTCGACATTCTAGATTTCCTCAGGATATCCCAGCTCACCAAAGACAGGATTAACAGAGAATAAAGTATAAATATTCACACAACTTATTCAACATCTTGGACACTTGACTGCAACATCATTCTAAACACTAAAAATCCTAGTATGATCAGATTCAGACAAGCAATAGCAGTTAAACTTTCAACCGCTTTGACAATTTCTTGCATCCTTGTGTGCATCTTCCATTGTCTGTGCCATTGTTCTTACCAGCTATGACATTTTAAATTTTAAAACACCCAAACCCAATCTTGAAGTGAATTAAATCTGACACTAGTGAAAACGTTTTGATTAAAAATTAAAGAAAAGAAGCACTTCAAAGTTCAAACAGGAATGCTCAATTGATAGACATCTAAACGCAGTCTTTGATGTATAATTGTAAATGGTGTAGGATTAGGTAGTTATGGTAGTTATTAAACTAGGAGGTAGTTACAGCTGTTATAAGAAACTAGGTGTTTGAGTGGGGGGACTAAGGCTATATATAAAAGTAATGAAACTGTAACTCGGGTTAATATATGCCTATTGTGAAATATACAGAGCCATCCTAGTCTTTTCTCTCTCATTCTCTCCCTTCTACCTTCCCCTCATCTCTCTCTCTCTCCCTTCTTCTTCCCTCTCCCTCTTCTTTCTATCACTACACATCAGTCTTCCATTACGCAAGGAAATATGAATATACTAAGCAAACAAAAATGTAACAAACCTTGCATAAGGATGCTGCTGACTCAGACTCCACAGTTTGCACTGGAACATGTCCAAGTGACAGGAAAGAATCCAAGGCATCCAAGGTCAGCTGCCACCCACAAAGAGCTACAGCATCCCCACCAGAAAAGGTGCTAGAACCGGCACAACCTGTGGCAGCTACATTCCCGTTCACCCAAGGACAATATTCATCATGTTGTTTAATTGGATCAAACTCCACACCTCCATTAACCTTGTCCCTATAAAGAGTTCCTGAGAGGGAAAAAAAAAGAGTTTTAGCATTCACATGGTTGAGCATCATAGTGAAGAGTAGTAACAGAGAGGAAGCGCCCTCAATAGAAATTGAATTAAAAAAAAAAAAAGATACCAAGACATACCCATATCGTCCACAACTAAGCAGCCTGATTCAATATATGCACTGTCATCAATAGGAGACGCCTTCTCAGACTGAGTAACTTCTTCTTTGGATGCTTCATAGGCAGAACAAACAATACCATTGCAAGAAAGAGATGGACGGGCACCATTTTCATTACCCAACATCTGCATACTACTGCAAGTCTTCTCATCACTTTCAACAGATTCAACCTTAGTTGAAACGATCTTTGAGCCACTGTCAGTCCTTGCAGTAGATTGAGACACCACCGCTTGACTATCCCCTTGAGGATCTTCTAGGCTCATTTCTTCAGGCACAAAATCATCTGTTTGTCCATTAGGCACATATTCACCAGCCTGACCCTGATGTTCAATTACTTCAGCTTCTGGTTCTACATCACCTAAACTATCACCTCGATGGACTGAAATATCAGTCCCGTGAATTTCTGCTTCATGGCTTGCACCCATGCCAACACTTCCCCCACTAATACAAAAACTAGGCCCATCCCTAGCAGGTGTAGTCAATGTGTCTGTGTTCAAAACTTCCCCACAGGCATTTGAACTACTAACACCTGCATCAGCCCCTGCTCTTTCTAATACTGGTTGGGACCAGGCACTATTCTGGGCTTGATAGCTGCTATTTAATTCTGAAGTTTCATTCAATCCAGCAGAGTTGAAACTGACATCATTAACATCTAGAGGGAAATTTTCAACACTTTCCATTGATTCATCATCTGAACTGTGACGAATAGTATCCATTGCAATGATAGAAGATGCATGTGTGGATTCCCTGGTAGATGGGATGCCAACAACATTATCCCTATCTGGGTCAGATCGATTACCTGTGCTTGCATCTGCTTCTATTTGGGTATCCAATGAATGACTACGCACTGCACCAAAAGAATCTCTCCTATATGACAAATGGATTTTTTCCGAAAGACTATGACCTCGGGCACGCTTAGAAGGGCCTGCTGTATACTGTTGACCATCAGTGGCTTCATGATTGCCACAATCAACAATAATTCCTTCAGCACTGTTTGCCTGTCTGTCAACTGTACTTCCACCATCATCTAATTGACGTTTATGTGTATTTGGGCCTTGTGATTCATAAGAAGCTGCCTGATCACCAACCTCACTTCTGGAAGGTCTCCTAACCATCAAAGACCTTCCATCACCAGGACCTGGCACTTGACCTGATGCCAAATTTGAGTTCAACTGGGAACAAGATAACCCATCAGTCACTTTCAGACTTGCATCCAGATTTTTATTGGATACAAATCGTCTCTTATCAGATGTAGCAGCCTCATCATGGTCATCAGTACACTCTTTCTC
Source organism: Acacia concinna (assembly GCA_037177275.1). Lineage (NCBI taxonomy): Eukaryota > Viridiplantae > Streptophyta > Magnoliopsida > Fabales > Fabaceae > Acacia > Acacia concinna. The sequence continues at coordinate 28,875,252 of JBAGKO010000008.1, forward strand.
AACGCCATCAGCAGCAACCCATTCATTGATTCCACTAGCTGCACTCACTCCACGGGTCGATGTCACTTTTTTGCTCATTTGTGGGGTATCAGCACTACAGGGAGCAAGATGAACTGGACGGGGAACAGTTAAAAAATCCCATACTCTAACTGTGGTCCCACATAAGCTACAATCTAGCAAAGGTGTCCTAGACTCACAGTTAAATTCTGAACCCATTACATCATTGCCCCCAGTATCTTTTCTGGATGTTGCTGAAAATTCCTTTCTCCTTGGTGTGGGATATTGTGCAGATCCTTTGGCAGGATCAGAACTGTAATCATTTTTGGCAGATTCAGCAGACTGTTCTTCACAGTCAAGCACATTTGGAAGCCACCTCGCCTCCCATCCACAGAGACTTATGAGCTTTTGGGCCTATTGAAGTGAAGATTCAGGTAAAGATCAAGATAATGCTAAAACCAAAAGCTAAATGGCGCGCGCGCGCCCCACATACACACATACATACAGATAATCAGATGTATTATAAATGAATTCATTATTGATATAACTGCAATATCTGAGAGTATCTTACATATGTATATGAATGAAGAGCCTGTTCTCCAGAGTAACCAATAGTAGATAAACTTTCTGCTCTGCAACCCATATCTCCAGCTGCCTGAATTTGCAACTGAGCAAGAAAGCGATCAATTTGAGGGCCATGTGTAAGTCGTATCTGCTCAACTGCAGATGAAGATACAACAGGGAGGGAGTAAAACTGCAAGAGTGCATCACACCGATCCTTAAAACCTCCAATTAGAGCTGAAGGTGATGTAGGAGGGAAATGCACCAAGCTTTCTGGACAGCTGTTACCTATCCAAGGACAAGTGCCTTTATGTCCTTTATCAAGCTGTTCAGAAAGTTCTTCATTGGAAGCATTGGCTTCATCAAGTACATGAGAAATGATACTCAAGCTCTCAGTAAATTTGGGATTGAGTAGAATAAAATCAAATTAAAAGCAATGGAATAAAGACTTTGGACATAAGAATACAGAATTAAAAGAATCAAGAAAATATATTTTAAATTGGAAAAACTACATTTGACACATCATTACATTCAAAACACACATTATAGGCAATATCAATTAGCATATTAATAGTAGAATTTGCTTTATTATGCTCAACATAGTCTAGAGGGTGTCTGGCGGTTTAGTTAATCCAGTTTTTACACATAATCACTGAAATTCAGATTGGTTTGATTAAATTTAAGACTGATTGGTTTGGTTGAGGGATATTAAATCAGGCCAAAATGATTGCTTTTGGAGTTTTGGTTGGGATGGCACAGCTCAACAACAACCAAAAACACAAAAAGTACCCACTTTATACCACATTTGTAATTTGCAAGTAATAACACAAACTTCGCAACAGATAATGGAACCAGTCCCTAGAATAAAGACAAAGACAAAGACTAATGACTAATCTATATTTAAATACTCATCTGGTCCTATTTATAGAAAACTTCCAACATTTTTCACACAAACCAAATAAAACCTTAAACCACATTAATTCTTCTATAAAATTCAGCAAATTTCCAACTCCACCCCCACTTAACATACATAATAACATATGAAAACAAAGTGAAATCAACAATAAATAAAGGATTAAATTGTACATTCACCTCAAAAATTTAATGAGGTGCCTTATAAATAGAATCCAAAAAGATGTACTCTATCTGCCCTATAAATAGGACCACAGGAGTACTTAAGTTGACTCCAGCAGTAAGCAAAGGTCAAAAGTCAGCCATTAGACTCACCAAAATTAAAAGAAGAAGCTGATGACGTAAAGTCTAGTGTTGCACCACATATCTCACACTCAATTTTATCAACATCAATATTCACCCAGCCTCTCTTAGCGCAAGCCAGTGATCCTGCAACCTGCAAAAGCAACAAGATAACACGAGCGCATGAGTCCACCAAGCCAGATGTCATGAAGAGTAAAAGGCAGCAGTCTGTTATCAATGAACAGATAAGACACTAAGTTTTTTTGGGTTAAAGGCCATTTCTACCCTAGAAGCATTCACTAGGGGCAATTTTTCCCCGGAAGTATCAAATCTGGAGCAATTTTGCTCTGACTGTTATTCTAATTAAGTTGATCATTAGGTGCAATTTTGCCCTGAAAGTTAAAGCAACATTGCTACGGTTTGTAAACTTCGGAGGCATAATTGCTCTTAAATGAAAACTTCATGGACAAATTTGCACCTTAACAATTGGACCCCAGTGAATACTTTTGGGGCAAAAACGGCCTTTAACCCTTTCTTTGGCAATGCCACTGTTCTTTTTTTAGACTATCCGCTTCTAGGACGCTTTTAAGCTCTATAATTGCACATGGTGTACAATTCATCCCACATTCTTCCAGCAGCTCAAGTTTTATAAAGATGGGGATTCAGGAAAAATTTGATAACCAGCACTGGACTTGGATGAAGCTAAAATTACTTGGAATATAATGGACGCATTTTCATGAATGATGGAGAAATGGTAATATGCATATATTTCTGGGAAGAAAATTAATTCATAAAAACCTAAATGGACATGTAAGAAAGTGCAATAATGAATAAATAGTCATGGTGATCTCTAATTTTTTTTTTTCATATAAGAAAAACACAAATTGGATTTTGGTGATGATTTCCAACATGGGTTACTTATACACGACTCCAGTCATGACTGCACACAAGTGGCATATATGACTCTCTGCATTTAAAAAATTTCAGTTAACGATTCCAGAAAAAAAACCCAGATGCAATCATGAATTCCACTAGTATGCAATTTCATGAAAGAAGCATTGGCCGGGTCTTCATCAACAAGCTTTGAGAAACTATCTGAAACTTATAACCAAAAGGGAAAGATGGTATTCCCACAACTCGCTTTCTTCAAGCGAGCTTTAAGCACAGGTCAAAAAAAAAAAAAAGCGAGCTTTATGCAGGGAGTACTAGTCTCAAAACTATTTCTCTTGCATCACTTCGACAAAAAGAATTAGCTGCAGACCTTAGCCTTGCCAGTAAGCTTAAATGTAGAAAGACGCCTGAGTAAGTCCCCTCTTTCCCAAGGCCTACATGAGAGATTCGACAATCCATTCAAGGTCGTCAGTTGTGGAAGTGAACCATCATTCGCAGGGGCAGCAGGCGACGAAGCGCCCACAGAACTGCCAAGAGCACAAGAGAAAAATGAGTGTGTTAAACAAGAAATTCGATTCAATCAAAAAATTAAAATGTAAAAACTAGGATTTGGAGCTGGTGACAAGAAAATTATATCAAGAAACACAAAAAAGAAACTAATTGAAATTTAATTCTGCATATTTCAATATCAATGTCATGCGAGGAAAGGAAAATTGGGGCTTTCAGCTTTCAGTTTCAAGAATGAGTCGCTATGCCCTAAAGAAAGAGAAATAGAGAGAACCTAGCAGCAGGAGTTGGAGGAGACGAGGGTGGTTTGGGTAGTGATGAATCATTGGCGTTGGAAATATTCTGCTTCGAGCTTACAATGTCTTCCGTCATCCTTCCCTCGCTTCACTTTTCGACCTAATGCCCAATCTCCGCGACCTCCTCCGTTATTTCTACTTTTCCCGCGAATTCACTTTGTTATTAAATTAATAATTATTAATGTAATATTTTTATAAAATAAATGATTTATTAAATGTTTAACCAAGTCAAATCGGTGCCGTATTGAAATATTACAATTTAATTGTCAATAATAAAATAATGGAAGAATTTCAGAATAATACCTAACCAAATTTAAAAACCTCAAAAGGATATTAACATTTCAAAAAGACACTTAGTTACCATGAACTAAATTAAGTTTTTGAAATTTTATTGACATGAACGGTGACCAATATGAAGTAGCAAAAACAATTACTCAAATGGTGAACACATAACACTATTTACATCACAGGTATATTCCCATCTCTCCTCTGTCAGATGAACAGTGTTAGTGTCAGATGAACAGTGCCGATATAGGAGATGAGAGAGAAAGTGATCGGCACGAAACAGCAAAAACCATTACTTTTCTTACGAAAACCATTACTCAAATGGTGAAAATCTACCATTGTTCACATCAGCGAATTTTGAGGGGGAGAAAGAGTAATTAATACGGACCAACACGGACTAGCGAAATTCATTACTCTTCTTGTGAAAATCATTATTCATCTTGTAAAAACCACTACTGTTCATGTCAGTAAATTTAAAAACCTTAATTTAGTTTATAGTACTTTAGCGTCTTTTTGAAATATTAACATCCTTTTTGGAGTTTTTGAATTTGGAAAGATATTTTTCTGGAATTGTCCTTAAAATAATACTATATATAGACATGAAAATTAAATAAATATATGATAACAAAAGAAATTTTAAATGATAATAATAAAATCAATGGCAATATGTTAATACATTTTATATTTATATAAATAAAATGAAAATATTTTTAAAAAAGGGAAAAATACAAATAAATACCCCATAAATATAGAAAATCTTGAAAGATAACTCAAATTTGGTAAATGACAAATGATGGGCTCTAACTAAAACTTAACAGATAATGACTAAAACTAAATAGATAATGACTAAAAATCAATGGAAAATGACTAAAATTCAATAACAAATGACTAAAACTGACCAATTTTTTGTCCATCATTTGTCATTTATCAAATTTGAATCATCTTTCAAGGTTTTTCATGTTTAGAAGGTATTTATTTGTCTTTTTCCTTTTAAAAAATTGCTTATAAGTAGTATTAGTATCGTTTATAGTTTCTATAGTTATATTATGATTATTTAACCTATTAATTATTATTATTGTATAAATAAAAAAATGAATTATGAGATTGTGGTTTAAATTTTAAATATTATTGTCTATGATATCTAACATATTAATAATCATTATTATTTAACGCAAATCAGCCCATAAATTATGAAATTTGATTTTAAATTTTAAATACAATTCCTAATGTGTAGCCATGACTATCTTGAGTGTTACTGTCTTATAGTATACAATAAGAAAAAAATAATATATAATATACAATCTCTCATTAATTTGATTTTATTTCTTTTACAATAAGTTATTTTAAATTAAATAAATCATTCTATTTTTTCTCCTTTTTTTTCTTTTTAATCCTTCTCCCTTTTCCATCTCACTTTCTATGAATATTTTTATTTTTAACGAACAAACGCGCATCACGAAGTAGTATAACACATATCATAGAGTCCTTATCTCTCTTGCATCACCTATCTAAGAGAGAACGACCAACTTCTTGTTTTTTAAAAAATGGAGCTCATAGGCTCGAGCAAACACTAACGGCCTGAAATTATAACGACGGGATTGAACCCGTGACCTCCTTCCACTTGGGAGATACCATTATCACTAGGCTACAAGGCCTTTGGTAGAGAATGATCAACTTCATCAGCTTCTTCCTAGCACTATCTAACTTGCTACATGTCTACCATTTTGCCTTCTTCCCTCTCTTTTGTGGCATTTTTTGTTTTTTCTCTAGATTTCAAGTCTTATTCTCCCACAAGTAACTAAGGCGGAGCCATCAGGAGCATGACGGAGTGGTGACCGTGGCTCCTCAGCAAAGCAAAATCATATGAAGATTTGGCATCTCTTCCTCTATTTCCGTCTCTTCTTCTAATCCTCATCTTCTTTCCTCACTGGTAGGAAGAGACGCCGAAGCACGGTTGATCTTGGTTGATGGTAGAGCATCGGTAAAGCCTTTCTTCACTCTAGAGTTTTCACGGCTCTTCCCCTTCAAACTTCAACTAGGTTTGCAATCTGATTTAGTTTTTATTTTTTTAAAAAAAAAATATAGACTAGGGAAAACTACCTAACTCGACAGTTTTTTGAGTAAAGGTCAAGTCGCTTTTTCCCCGACTCAACTATAAAATCGGTCGGTTTGGTTCTTGGTTCACGGCAGAGCACCGATAAAAACTTTTTCTCACTATACAATCTTCACAGCTCTTCCCCTTCAAATTTCAACTTGGGTTTGGAATCTCATTTAGTTTTTTAATTTTTTTTTAAAAAGTATAGACTCGGGGAAACCGCTTGACTCGACAGTTTTCCGAGTTAAGGCCGAGTTGAATCTTCCCCGACTCAACTATAAAACTGGACTGTGATCCGATTCACCGGTTTTTCAGTTATATTGGTCGGTCTGATTTGGTTTTTAGTTCATTAGTATACACATCTATATTTAATTTAATAAAATGTCTATTTAACATTGACATCCAATTAAAATAAAATACCGTGGCAAAAAAAAATTTCAGCTATCTGAAGTTCGAGTAATAAAATCTATAATGATATAGTAATAATTTAGACTTTAGCAAGTGTTTTGTAAATTAATACAAATGTTTACTTATTTATGGATTAACGATTTTAAAATAATATGATAAATGTCATGCAAACATGTCATATTCATATTCGTCTGAATTCAACTTTCTTGTGTAGTAAAAGAATAACAAAAGGAAATACCCGCCTCACTTTTAATTATAAGACCGGTTGATTTTTATAGTAAAAAAATAAATTACCTTATTTTAAAACATTAAAATTTATCGTAATTTTTTAAACTATTTTATCTGATTTATGAACTGATATATAATATAATAATGATATGATTAAATAACTTATTTCGCTTAGTTAATTTCTCAAAAAAAAAAGTTAACTAGGTCTTATAATTAGGACTGAAAATAATATTATAAAGAAAATATGTTTTAGGAATTTCAACCAAAATTTCAGTAATTCAAATAAGTTCAAAAAATTCTGCACTTAATTAAGTAACATAATTTAATATGTATAAATTGTAATTTCACTAATTTGAGTTGGAACATGGCCCAGGAGTTCTTAGGGGGTGTTTGGATACCCAATAAAAAAGCCCTTCTGGGGCAAAAAGCCCTTCTGAGAAAAATATACACAAACACTCTCATTTTTCATAAAAGTCCTTTTACCCTCAAACCAACTTTTTTTCCTCCAAAACCAACTTTTCAAAAAGCTACTTTTTCACTTTTCTCTTTCTTCATTTTCCCACTTTTCTCCTTCTTCTTTCTCTAAAATTTCCACTACCCCAAACTAATTTTCTTCATTTTACCACTTTTCTCCTTCCTCTTTCCATTTTATCATCTTATAATATGGCTAATGTTATAATTTTAATTTTATTATCCAATTTATTTATATTACATGTAAGGGTTGTGATGTGATGTAAATTATTTTTACATTAGTTCATATTATAAGATGATAAAATGGAAAGAGGAAAAAGAAAAGTGGAAACATGAAAAAAGTTGGTTTGGAAAAGTTATAAAAAGTAGCTTTTGAAAAAAGTTGGTTTTGGAATAAGAAAAGTTGGTTTGAGGTTAATATAACTTTTAGAAAAAATTGGTGTATTTGGGTGTTTTTTTTTTTCAAAAGTTGGTTTGAGATTAAAATGGCTTTTGTAAAAATTGGTGTATTTGGGTGTTTTTTCTTCAAAAGTTGGTTTGAGGTTAAAATGGCTTTTATAAAAATGGGTGTGTTTGAGTTTCTTTTCTTCAAAAGTTGGTTTGGGGTTGAAATAACTTTTACAAAAAATAGGTGTGTTTGGATTTTTTTTCTTCAAAATAGCTTTTATATTTTTTCCCGCATAATATATTACACTACAATTTTTTTAATAAATATACGTTGGCCTAATTTTTATCATCTTCTAATATGGACTAATGTTGTAATTTAAATTTTTTAATCTAATTTATACACATTTTGATATTTATGATGCAGTTTTATTGTAAAAATAATTTATATTATATCACAACTCTTACATATAATTATTATAAAAGCTAATACCCTTTTTTGTCATTTTACTGTAGAAAAAGTTATTCTGGTAACATTTATCTAAACACTCTCATTTTTTCAAAACCAACTTTTACACAAAAGCTATTTTCAAAAGGCATTTTGAAAAAAGCCATTCTGCACGAAAAGTCCTTCTGAAAAGCTGTATCCAAACGGGTTCTAAAGCGATTCGCAACACTTTTACGGCCGTTTGGTTGTGACTTGCCAAAAAGTGACTTATTTTTATAAATGATTTATGATACGTGACTTATAAAAATAAGTAATTTACTAAAAGTCAATTGTATTTGAATTGAGGTTAAAAAAATGATTTATTGAGGGTAGAATAAGGGCTCGTTTGACTGTGACTTATTTTTATAAATGGCTTATGATAATAAACTTATAAAAATAAGTAACTTATGAGAAGTCAATTGTGTTTGGATTGAAAGTAGTAAAAGTGACATATTGAGAGTAGAATAAGTTACTTGTATTTGGATTAGAGTAAAAAAAGTGACTTATTAGAAGTAGATAAAGGGTGTGTTTGGAATAATGGTGGGATAACGGACTTATGGATAAGTTAGATTAGATGTAAGTCAGATTGGGTGCGTTTGGATTGACAGTATTATAAATCACTTATAAGAAAGTAAAATGTGTTTAGTTGATATGTTAAAAAGTAACTTATTGTGGTAAATGACTGAAAGGGATATAAATATTAG